>SNQJ01S0168857.1:0-20267 GCA_010110895.2 Picea sitchensis | reverse complement strand
AAAAAAAAAAAAAAAAAAAAAAATCGCGTCGCCGTCCGCCGAAAAAAACCCTGAAAATTTGCAGATTTTCAAACTTCAATATCTTGACTTCCCGGACTCCGTTTCAGACGATTTTTTTTTTTAAATTGGGTGTTTTTCTGAGAGGAACTCAGATATACAACCATTTTCTTCAAATTTTGTATGTAAATATACTGAAAACTTCGAGAATTTCGCGGCCCTCTTTTTTCTTCTCCGAAAAAAAAAATCTACAAAAATAAAAATATTTGCCCACAATGTCTGCCCAAGGAAAGTGCTCTGATACCACTTGTTAAGAACCAAATACTAGATCTGCAAATATACTCACCACAAATACTAAATACACAATAGATCCACAAAGCAATATAGAAAAACAATATAGAAAAACCACAACTTTATTATAGAAACCCTTGAGGTAGGGCAACACCATACAATGGATCCAATTATGGAAGGGATCCTCTCCTGTTCACTTGCCTCTTCGAGGGGGCATCCTCCTAATGATCTCCAGCTCCAAATACAATACTTCTCTTCATGTCTCATTACATTTCTTGAACCCTTTTATATAGTGCTACAATCACCTAAGAACATTCTAGAGGGAGAATCTTCTAGAAGTAGAACCTTCTAAGAAGTCCTCTTACATTTATTATATCTAATTACCCATTTATTATATCTAACTATCATAGTGGGCCTTATTTAATAATATAGTGGACATAGTCCACCTTACATTGAATGACCTCCACTATTATCACTATGGGCCCTCTGGGCCCCCCCACTGCCTCTCTAGCTACCTTATAGGATTGAATTTGACAAGAATAAGGTTGAAGGATACATATCGGGATTTGTACGCAGTTCCATGCTTGTAGTTTTCTATTTTTACTTTTTTCTTGTTTTTTTTTTTGTTTTTTTTCTTTTTATTCTTTTTTTCCCCTTATCTATGGTTTCGTACAAACTGAAAGTAGCTAAGAAACAACTTCAAAATAACAGTTCGAAAGATGAAACAAGTAATATATTTTGACTCGTATGAAATAGATACACACTCCATTATACATGACAGCATTGACGAGGTGTTGCATAGCAATGGGCTTTTTAGGTTGGATGCATTCTCATATACTGTAGGGGATTTCCTTTTCGATGCATTTTAGGTTCTACTGCATTTCTGGTATTCCTTGATTGACCTGCACAATGGATTGATAGATTATTTCTTGGGTTGTTTAAAAAATGGCGACGTCGAGGCATTGGAGTCATATGAATACGAACTAGAATCTAATTTTCTTCGGCAGTTGCATGGAATACATGATGTTGCTACGTATTTTTCAAAGATGTGATTGTCTGCATCTCCAATTCTACCTACACGTGAGAGGGGGATTTGGGGAGATACATTTTGTATATGGTGGTTGTCTAATTGGCTCAATATATCAATTGGAATATGGTCATTGACAAGAAAGACAAGATATCTACTATTCAACAAAACTACATCTAACAATCCATATTGCATCTTTTTCCATGATGACAATGCTGTCAGTGGTCATTATGAACCACTGTTGTACAGAAAAATGTCCATATGCAATCTTGGGGAACCTCATATTTACTTGTCCCTCATTTGCAAAGACCTTGAATCGCAGTGGAAATGGATTATGGATCGCATAGACTGCCATGGTTTGCAACTAGCGACAATTGTTGTATCTAGTTGTGGATATAGTTTGTTCAATGCAATTTGTTGTTTGGTAGAAACATAGTTCGATGTGCAGTCATTGTCGCTTTACACTGTACATTCCTTTTGCAATGCAATTATAGGCGACAGCCAATAGGCTTTTAGCTGCTTGCATCAACACCTTTCGCCATATCTCCTAGAAAATGTGTCGATAATTGCAATTTGGCAGGAATACCTTGTAAACATGGCGCTACCATATGAAAAAGGAAATGTGGAGGTTTGCAGATTCTGTTTGCAATGGCTATCTATCATATTCAAAGTAAATATCCAGGTCTGGTCGGCCCTGCCAGATGGCACTGTCCATTCCTAGTCTATTGATTTGAATTACGATCAAACAATTGACATCCTCTCGTTGAAAACAGATATGCCACATATCCATTATCAACCTTTGTTTGGACATACACTGGATAAGGGTTCAATATCCATGCCACCCAAACCGCATCGAATTTTCGTACGTGTGGCATGTTGTTTAATGAGAATGAAACTCCTCCCAGTTGTGATAAGGCCATACAAAGCTTAAACAAAAAATGTAGACTAAGTTATCACAACTTGAAAAAAATCATGTGTGAAATTTGTCTCAGTTGTGATGAGGCCCTACAGGGCTTAAACAAAAAACCTAGACTAAGTTATCACAACTTGAAAAAATCATGCGTGAAATTTGTCCCAGTTGTGATGAGGCCATACAGGGCTTAAACAAAAAACATAGACTAAGTTACCACCACCTGAAAAAGTTCATACGTAAGAGAGAAAAAAACATTGGTGGTATAGGAACTATTGGCGTTCCAATGTTCAGTGTCAATGCCATCCAAACCACATCGAATGTGCATAAGTGTCGCATGCTTTTTAATCATAGTGAAATTCATCCCAGCTTCCATCAGGACATCCTTCCCTTGGACAAGAAACGTACACTAGGTTACCGCAACTTGAAAAAGGTCATGCGCAAGAGAAAAAAATACATTGCTACGCTTCCTTTTACAGAGAAACTGACATATCACAATCTAAAAAAAATTGTTTGTGCACAACACAACAGAGATAGGTACGGTCGCATATCCCACAATGGTCATGCAACTGTCCCAGAGGAAAAAAATAACATTTCATGGGCTAGAAGCAACATCGTGCACTGCTTCCAATGAAAACCAGCAAACACTTTCTACCCATGCTTCCCTGCGAAAGAAAGATGCAAGACAGACCTACATGAAACAAATCAAAGACACTCCTTCCATTGCATGTGCAATTTGCGATCAATTGAATTTCGCAAAAAACAATAAGTCTTTCATGCCCGATTTGGAAGCAAAATACCTCCGCTTGACAAAACATGATAAAACATTTTCCAGTGGAAAATTTTGTCTTCCATGAAAACAGTCGCTTGAAAATGAAAAACTGCCACAATTTTCCACCCTTGACCAAATAATATGTAATACACAATTACCAGATGTAAGTGCACTTACGGAACTTGAAGAGAGACTTGTGTCTCAGCGAATTGCATTTGCACAAATCAGGCCCTGGGGCTATAAACGACCCCAGACAGGCTTAACATGATCAATTATTAATGTGCCTGTTCAGCTAGATCTTGTGCAAAAATCCTTGCCATAATTCATTAGCGATACATTGACAATTGTTGTGGTTCTCAAAAGACGCTTGCAGTACAAAATGTGTATCAGACAAGAAAAGTATGTGTGCATGTTGTTATGAAAGCATTAAAGGAATTATGTTCCAGGTCCCTGTACAAAGCACAAAACATTTGTATAAATGAGAATTGGAACAATATTCTTGGAGAAGAGGATGACAACTCTGCAGAGACTCTCGAAAATGCTAGTGAATTTGATACAAGTGATGAATCGAAGAATAAAACACCTGCTGAGACATTGGTGCATGGATTCACTGATTCACAGTGCATCCGTGACTTGCAAGACAAGATTGTCGAAATTGCACCTGTTGAGGGGCAACGCCCACTTGGAATATTCAAGGACAGATTCGTTGAGGAAATGAACTTCCCAACACTCTTCTATGGATATCCGTGTGCCGGTGACATTACAGAATGATTCAGTTATCATAAAATAGTTCTATGGGAACTGCTACATTCAAGCGGTGACTTCTCCTGTCAAATAACAAATTTGTTTTTCAAAACAATGCGCATAATAATAGAGCAAGTTATTTCTTGCCTGTGGATCCGAATAAGAAAAGGTTAGTTACAAGGAAGAAAGTTGTTGGCCAAGGATGTCAAGTACAAAGTAAACCTAGAAAAAATTATGATATTGGATACATACATTTCAAAAACATTCGCATCTCTCCTGACTATTTGCAACAAAACAAGAAAACTATTTTTGCAATGATCCGACAATTGGGCCTGCCAACATTTTTCATCACATTTACAAGTGCAGAGAATTGTTGGGATCCATTGGTGGTTGTCGTATCTAACTTGCATAGGAATAGGAAACGTAAAAAACAAACGGATACACTGGAAAATAATGATATTGACTACCTCTTAAGAAAAGACCCAGTGAGATGTACTCGCTACTATAGACATAGAATAAATTCTTTGAGACAATTGATATGCCATGATGAAACGTTTTCGGAAAAATATCGGACTACTTTTTTGTGACTAAATTCCAGAATAGGGGGAATGAACATGACCACACATTGTTATGGATAGAGGGTGCACCAATCTATGGAGATGACAACAATTCACAGATCGAGCAATTTGTGGACAAATACATAACATGCAACACAGATCATTTGGATCCAGAACTTGCCAAAGTTCATAGACATTATCATACAAGAAGTTGTAGAAAATGAAAAAAACTCGCATTGCAGATACAACTTTCCTGTGCCACCAATGAGAGAAAAAAGAATCATAGAGCCTCTTATTTTAGAGGACAATGTTGTTGTTGTTGATAAATCTAAATCCTTTTTCTCATTTCTAGAACAAGGAGAGTTTGATGAGTTGATGAGCTTCGATGACTTCCTAACAGAGCTAAATCTATCAAAAGATGAGTACATCCAAGCCATACAATGTATGCTTAAACAACCAACAGTTTTCCTTAAACAAAAACTTTCCCATATTTGGAACAACAGTTTCTCCAAGGACATGCCAGTTATGTGGAATGAAAATACAGATGCGCAGTACATCCTAAATGCATAAGTTGCAGCATCGTATTGTACCTCGTATATGACAAAGTTTGACAAATCTATGACAAGTGCAGTCAAAAGAATACACAAAGAACATGAAAGAAGTCATATTGATGTCATACAAATGATACATACGCTTGGAAATACATTGCTTAATCTTCAACAAATTTATGCTCAACCAGCAGTCCACATTGCACTTTCCCTGTCCCTCAATTGTAGTTCAAGAAAATGTGTCTTCATAAACACATCTTCACTTGAGAAATGCACATTTGTGCTTAAACCACTGGTTTTTCTAGAACAAGAGCCTGACAATTCAGAAGACGTGCTATGTCGCTCTATTATTGATTATTACCTCCAGTGTCCATCTCCTATTAGACATATCTGCTTAGCAAAATTCGTATCGCATTAAAAAAAAATGGTGTGTCCATATCAAAAAGAAAAAAAACCTATGTGATATGGTTTGTCAAATACAATAAACATTCTGACTATGAAAACTATTGTAGAGAAAAATTGTTGCTATACGTTCTGTTCGATGAAAACGAAGAGACATTAAAACATAACTTCTCTACATGGGAAGCTGCATATGTTGCCTCTGAGACTATAGTGCAAATCAATGAAGCTAGATTTACTTACAATGTTAATCCAACATGGGGTGATCTACAAATTATAGTTAATGAACTAGAAAACCCTAACAATCTTGATGAGACATTCAGAAACCAAAAAACAACCAGAACTCCATGCGAGTCCTATGACTTGCAAGTGGATTTGCCTCATTCTCGAGCAGGTGGCAGTGAAAAACATATCAATCTTAGTTTTCAAGTCACAAAACATCCTTTCCTTATTGAAAATAATGAATACCACAGAATAAGACGTCTGTTGAATCGAGAACAACAAACAATTCTAAAGGACATTGCGCTTAAAAAACGCTTGAACATGGACACTCCTATGCACTTGTTCCTTACAGGCGGAGCAGGAATAGGCAAGACATTCACAAAAAAAGAATTGTTCCAAATGCTTATACGAATCTATGATTCAAACAATTCCTCTGATCCTATGAAACCAAAGGGCCTAATAGTTGCATACACAGGAAAAGTTGCATACAATGCAGGTGGAACAACAATCCACTCTGCATTTTTAATGCCTTTTAACAAGTCACGGTTTCTTCCACTTAGCAAAGAAATGTTAGATGCGTTGTCTAAGATTTATGACGAACTCCAACTTGTCTTTATAGATGAATCATATTTGATTGGGAGTCATTTCTTGTATTCTATTGACAACCGACTAAGAAGCATAAAACATGTGCACACAAAATACTTTGGAAACATTGACATGATATTCTGTGGGGATCTTTACCAGGCACAACCGATCCAAGATTATTTGATATTTTAACAACCTACGGTTAACATGCAAACAGTGATGCATGACTTCTAGAGAGACAATATTAAATTATTTGAATTGCATACTACAATGCACCAGATAGATGAAACATTTATTGCAATTCTGAATAGAATGCGAACGAACAGCCAAACATATGATGATTTAACATATATCAATTCAAGGTGCTTACGACATGCACCAACAGACCCAACGTCCCCTTACTTGTTCTACACAAATAAGGATGTTGCAATGCATAACAGGAACATGCTATCGCTCATGCATGGCAATGATATCATCATCAATTCAATTGACCTGGAAGAAGACAACCATGGAAATGTGCCATGTCATGAACATACCGCCACTTTACATTTGCAGCTTGTCCTGAAATTAGAAATGTTGGTTGAAATATATGCCTGCAACTATGATTCACGGGATGGCTTGGTCAATGGTGCAAATGGAATAAACAAAGGCTATACGAAAACATAAAAACTCGATTTCCTTTGGATTAAGTTCCATGAACCGCATATAGGCAAGTGAGAAGCAAGCAAGTTGACTTATCTATATAATTCAAACACTGCAAGCAATTGAACATCTATTTTTCGAATATCAAATCCAGTATCGACATCAGCAAAGACAAGTCGACTGAAGATTCGAAAACAGTTTCCAATTAAACTTGCATGTGCACGTACAGTCCACAAATCGCAAGGACTAACACTTGATAATGTTGCATTTCAGCCTACTGGAATTTGGATACATGGACTTGTATACACAACACTGTCTCGTGTTGGAAGCATAGACTCCTTGTATTTACTAAGTCCTCTTACAAAAGATAACTTCAAAGTCAAACAGAAAGTTGATATTGAAATGGATCGCCTCAGGACTACCGCAAAATGGCAACTGCAATATGATTACCAATCCATACAAACAAAGTCTTATGTATCAATTATCTCGCTTAACACACACATCTTACATGCACACTTGGATGATATACTCAATGACTATGATACAATGCAATCCAATATTTTGTGCTTGCAGGAAACATACATGGAATTATGCATGCAAAACAAACAATTTCCAAATCACAATTGCATATCAAGTTACATTACACATGGGGTGATGATATTGGTGAAAAAACATGTACCAATTTTGCACCATGTACATTTCGAAGAAAAGAATGTTGATATGGTGCTTGCAAAGATATTTTACCATGGAACGGAAATTGCAATACTAAATCTCTATGTTGCTCCCCATGCAGCATTCTCCAACATACTAAATGTTATTTCCAATGCATTAGGTTATTTCCATCTGAACGGACCCATTGTTCTTGTAGGAGACTTCAATATTGACATGCGACAAACTAATGCCAGAACAAAAGAATCGGAAAACTGCATGTGCAAATACAGCCTCTGATTTCTTTTGAATAACACAAGCCATGTGCAAAACGCACGTATTGACCATGTGTGGTCAAATGTGTCGATTCCTCAATAGATCATCTTTATCTTAAACACATATTGGTTTGATCATGATACAATTGGTATTTCACTTGAATTATGAAATATACACCAAACATATTGCAAAGTCATATTTCTATGTTTCAAAGCATATTTGTATAGCTTGTTGCAAAAAACAAAAACAAAAAAAACAAATTATTCAACTTCTTAGTTTTCCCTGGTTTGTACACATACTTGTCTAGTCACCACACAGTTGGTGTTGCACTTGAATTATGAAATACACATCAAGCATATTGCAAAATCATATTTGTATGCTTCAAACCATATATGTCTATCTTGTTGTTGAAAATTGACATATCCAACTTCTTATTTTCCCCTGGTTTGTAAGTGCTTTTGGTCACAATATTTTTTTTGCGAAAAAAATAAATATATATATCTATATATATATATACACACACACACACAGAAACTTGAATGAACTAAAAAAAAAAAGGGTACATTCTTCTAACACTATCTATTACTCTATTCCTCTTATTCTATTTTATTTAGTTTATGTACATAGTGCTTGCTTTTTTCTTTACATGTCAACTTATGTTCATGTCTGTTTTGTTTTGTGCTTTTGTTCATAGAAACAAACAGGAAAACTAGACACCGCAAAGAACTCCTAACCAGGAATGTAGAAGAATCCATGCAAAGGTGCATTTTTTCTACCCATGTTCCATAACCAATGGTTTTTCGTTTACTTTGTCTGTATTTGTTGAACTGGTTTGCAGCTCTGTTTTTTTTCCCCCTCCTTGGACACTCCATATCTTCCTGTACATTGACTTGTCTTCGTGTCAATTATATTTTCTGTGCTACTATCTTGAAATAAATAAAATTGTACTCCATATTTTTTTTTCATGTGTTGCTACGTAACAGTTTGCTTTCATGTCGGTTATTACCTCCATTTCTTTTCCATGTTCTATACTTAGCCGTTCTCGCTTTTTTTTCTTCCCCTCTATTATCCATTTCTGATTCTATACTTAGTCCCATGTCTATGCTCGCGATTTCCCAAGACGACGGAGTGGCATATTTCATGTCCATCTATATCTCTACATCACGAGTCCAACTGATGACTGTTCGTTTTCATAGTTCGCGAATTTTATGGTCGTTGGTTCCTGCATAGGCGCCATCGAACTCTCATGTCTGTGTGCACGGTATACAGCTTGTGCTCGAAACTTTGGTGATCTACAATTCCACTGGAACTTGAAGCTTGTGACTCATTTTTCCCAACATCTGTTGATATTTCAAAGTATCTATTGATATTTTTCCCAATTCGTCTCAACAGTTAGCCAATTTTATGGCCCAGTTTCTAAGATTCTTTTGGCTATCATTGAGTTTCCATGTGGTTCTAGAGATGATCACTTTCATTTCTTTTTTATCTCGATTTATTTTGGGGAGAATCCTTTAGGATTTTTTGATGGTATGTTGTTGGGGGGTTGCGGTCGGTTGAACTTGTGATATAAAAGTAAGTGGATATATGAACACATGCATCCGCCAACTTTCGCACCTAGAAATTTTCCGAGAAACGAGTAATACATACTAAATATGTACTTTTATAAAGTATGGACATGAGATTTTATAGAGCATGCATGGATCCCTCATTCCATACTTTGCCACTTTTTTGATCGCGGGTTCTCGGGCTGGCGGGCTCAAAATTGGGCCTCTATTGTTCTATGTTCTACAAATAACACCTAGAGTTCCACGATATACAAATTGACAGGTAGACTTGCGGACTGGCTGGCTCAACATTGCACTTTTGTTGTCCTGTGTCCTCCAAACAGTGCTCGGAGTTCCGTGATATACAAATTGACAGACGGACTCTGGGACTCCCATGCCCATTACAATTTGACCCCAGGCTCCTCGAACTCCCAAGCCTCTCTCTTTATCGAACTGAAAATTTGTATATCCATCTATATCTTGACATCACGAGTTCGACCAAGCGCTTACGTTTCCTTAGCCAATTTTATGGCCGTGGGTTCCCAGCTACGCGTTATCGCACTCTCATTCCTCGTATTGCGAGTATACATCTTCCATCCAAAACTTGGGTGATCCATGTCTATGCTCGTGGGTTCCCAGATGACAGAGTGGCAGATTTCATGTCCATCTATATCTCTACATCATGAGTCCGACCGACTGCCATTCGTTTTCATAGTTTGCGAATTTTATGGTCGCGGGTCCCTGTGTGGGCATCATCCAACTCTCATGCCTTGTGTGCACAGTATACATTTTGCACCCGAAACTTCGGTGATCTACAATTCGACCCGGACTCGAATCTTTTGACTCATTTTTCCCAACATCTGTTGATATTTCAAAGCATCTGTTGATATATTTCCCTGTTCGTCTCAACAGTTAGCCAATTTTATAGAGCATGTACAGATCTCCCATTCCATACTTAGCCACTTTTTGGATCGTAGGTTCTCAGGCTGGCGGGCTCAAAATTGAGCCTATATTGTTCTGTGTCCTACAAATAGCACCCAAGAGTTTCGTGATATACAAATTGACATCCGGACTTGCGGGTTGGCTGGCTCAACATTGCACTTCTATTGTCCTATTTCCTCCAAACAGCACTCGGAGTTCCGCAATATACAAATTAACAGACGAGCTCCAGGGCTGTTGGGCTCAAGATTGCGATTGTTTACAGATGGGGATCCCTATCAACTATCTAACACTATCTACCCATCTACAATTCAACCCCAGACTCCTCGAACTCCCAAGCCTCACTCTTTATCGAACTGACAATTTGTATATCCATCTATATATTGACATCACGAGTCCAACCGAGTGCTTACATTTCCTTAGCCAATTTTATGGCCGTGGGTTCCCGGATACACGTTATCGAAATCTCATTCCCCATGTTGCGAGTATACATCTTCCATCCAAAACTTGGGTGATCCATGTCTATGCTCATGGGTTCCCAGACAACAGAGTGGTAGATTTCATGTCCATCTATATCTCTACATCACGAGTCCGACCAACCGTCGTTCATTTTCATAGTTCGCGAATTTTATGGCCACGGGTTCCTATGTGGGTGCCATCCAACTCTCATACCCTGTGTGTGCGATATACATTTTTCACCCGAAACTTTGGTGATCTACAATTCGATCCAGACTCGAAGCGTGCAACTCATTTTTCCCAACATCTGTTGATATATTTCCCTCTTCGTCTCAACAGTTTGCCAATTTTATGATCGTGGGTTCCCCCCCCCAATGCATTATCGAACTTCCACGCCCCGTATTCGGATAACATCTTGCATCCAAAACTCCAGTTATGTACAATTCAACCCCAGACTCCTCCAACTCACAAGCCTCACTCTTTATCGAACTCACAAAATGTATATCCATCTATATCTTGACATCACGAGTCTGCCCAACACTTTCGTTTCCTTAGCCAATTTTATGGCCATGGGTTCCCGAGTACGCGTTATCGAACTATCATTCCCTGTGTTCCAAGTATACATCTTCCATCTGAAACTTGGGTGATCTACAATTCCATCACGGACTCCCATGTTAAAAAAAGTACCAAAGCATTTTAATTCTCATCCATGCCCGCCACGTTCGCCCCTTCCCAATAGACATTAATTATGATTTTACTGGTGATAGTTCACAGATGTTCGAAAATATTGCCATTAATAAGTGGAAAGCTCGAGGTAATCTCCCATTAAAATGCATTTATGGGAAAATATTATGGAATCTGATTAGTTTCTTCTGTCAATCTTGAATTCGCAAAAAATGATGGTTGTTTTGGTTTTTTTTAAGACAATATCGTAGCAATAATTCGATATTGTGCTGGCCCGTTGTCATCTACAAAGGTGTTCACATGATGTCACTCTTTAATATTGTGCACATAATTTTAAAACCTTACAGATTTGCATATCTGAGGCTCTGCTTGCATATGGAAATGTTTCTCCACCATTCCAATTTGAACATAGTTTGCATTTGGGCCACATAGAACAACAATAAAATAAAATAATATGGAATTTGTTTAAGTAAATATCAACAAATTATCTTCTAACTTGAACCTGCTTTTGTCAAAATCCATGTATATTACACAGTTGTCAATGTTTTCCCCACTTTTCAATAGTTTCTCGATTTCTCTGCCATCTTCGCATGCTTTCCCAATGCAAATTGATGACGCTTTTATTAGCTTTGAAAAGATTGGCATTAAAAGGCGAAAAGGTCGAGGGCATCTACCATTAAAACACATTGAACCAAGATTTACCAGAGATTGTATTATAATGTTGCAGCATCCATTTTAAATACAATAAGGAGCAAAGGAAGGTTTTCATCACCTTATGGTTGCAACTCGACACCATGTCTGTGGAGATACCCTGAATATTTTTGGGCACGGGGACCAGTGTTTTCAGTGGTCCATAGCTTATGATTACTACTCATCCACTTTTGCCCAGATGAAATTTATCTCGACATATGAAATTGCAATGGCACATTGTATCCCCATTTTATTTTATTTTAACTTTAAGGACTTGGTCATGTATTGCGGCGAGAACTAAATTCTGAACCAACGAATTGTCCAAATGGCCGACCATTTCCAAATCTCTCTATTGCCTAAAGTATTTCGAAAGTTGTTAACACTTCCCGACCCAACACCTACTTTCAAGGGCGAGAATTGGAATAAATTCTTAAAGAAACATGGCAATGAACTAGACCTCTTGCCGAAGTTATTACAGGACCCAGCGCCCACTCCCTGGGACATGGCCATATTACAAGTCAGTGCATGTAAAAACCTTTTTCGACAGATTGTATTCCTTTTCACGAGGACAACGAGACAATAAAGTGCAACCGACATCTCTCAGATGCTTCTGTATATTTTATATTTTACAGTCAAGAAAGAAACCATCTTCCATTGCCCCAAGCTGATTTCCATTCAAAACGCTTCCCAGTTATTGCAATACAGGAGATAGAAGAAACTTTTTATGCCACCTTATTTAATCTTCATCGTGCTGAATTACTATCCATTTCCTGGACTATCTATGTGTAGGAAGTTGAACTCTGAATTTGACCCATTAATATTCTCGTGCCAGAAATTATGGAGATACGACGCTTGCCAGCTATTTTACAAGGTCTTCAATTATTTTGTTTCATTTTTTAAAGCATTGATATTTGGAAGGTATTTCACCCGGTTCTCTGGCCAGCCGATAATCTTCCCGGATAAGAGGGACACAATAGAAGAAATGGAGAACTATAATGTTATAAGGATTTTTCAAGTCTAAACAAAATCCTTGCTTCCTTCCATGTCACATATCTGCTATAATGTTTTTTGTTGGAATAGTAGGGGAATACATCTACTGGTTGTTGTTTTTTCTTACAAAAAGGAAAGGACAATTCATGTCTATGATTTGGAAAGTCCGGGATTTCATGGTTAGGAACCACTTCAACAGTTCTTTCACTTACACTATCCTGATTGGACTCTGAACCAGTACCAATGATTCACATAAGCAGAACCGAAAAGACCCAGGTGAAAAAAGTGACCAATCCCTGACTGCCACAACCAAGACCACAACATCTCGTGGAAATACTCCAATGGCTTACCCAAGTAACAAAGTCACACACAATTCTTCAGGCGAAGGAGGAGATAAGAACCCTCCCTCCAAAAAAATTGAAAGTTGTCACAAGCTTCCGGCGGGAAAAAAAATGGAAAACAATAGTCCAAGGATAGGAGGGATCGAGGGGAGAAATTGATATCTACGATCTCTCCCTCAAAGATATGGAACTAGAAATTGACATTGAAAAATTGTTCCCTGACGACGATCACTTAGACAACACTACTCCTCACAATCTCGAGATGGACATACTTGGCATAGATACTTTGGACGAAGAAGAGTCTTTTGCATTTCAAAGTATTGTTTTTGACAGGGAATCAAAAAAATTGATTTTTGAAAATAGAGATGTAAAGAATAAGAAAGGCACATCTCGTTCAGAGTTCAACCTATGCAACATGCACCCTTCCTAGTTATCCAATATGCACCGAGCAACTGGAGATGTTGTAGACAACTCTATTAGCGGCCTTGAAACAAAGAACCTCATGTTAAAGACATGAATCAAAGAATTGGAGGCAACTCCAATGCCTCTTCCATTGTTTTCTACTCCTTTGGAAATGGTCGGGTCCACCACAATTGCGCCAAAGTTAGAAGGATCAGTAAGCCTTCTCACATCGGCCCGAGACTATGTGGAAAATAATATAAACAAAATAATGAAATTAATAACATAAGTTTGGGAGATGTCAAAGAATATGGTTTCTTTTGGAACAAGAGTGCATGCTTTTCATGAGTATCTACAAGTAGATCTCAAGAACGAGCAAGGTTTTTATCTCGATGCAGTTTTACCATTTGGTTTTGAAGTTACCGGTATGACGGAATCCAGAAGAAGACAAGAGGATCTCCCTTCCCTGGATCGAATATACCAGTTAAACGCATGCTGGAAAGAAAAGGTAAAGAACCTGATTGGTATTGTTCAAGAATGTAGCTAGACCATATCTAAAAGAGACAAATTATTCAAGAAGCTAACTGAGATAGATCTAGCTGACAGCACCAATGAATTCCAAGACCCAAAATTGATATTAAACGTGTTATTTTTAACCAAACAAGCATTTGATGATCAAGTTCATATCTATAAAAGACTGTCATTTGAAAATTTCTATGGCATTCTTGAATATGGTGAAGATGACATGAAAACTTGGCTAGTCAGTTATGCAATTAGAAACAAAAATATTCAAGAAGCATTGCACAGCTTGTCTATTGATCTAAGGGACTTGGAAAGTGAACTCTTCAATATAAAAATCCGGCATGAAATGAACATGGCGCACATGAGGAGCTACATCGAAGAATGGTTGAAAAAAGTTATCGACCAAATTACCAATGAAGGTCAAGGCCGAGGAAAGCCATAAAAGGACATCAACAAAAAAATGACAAGCCATGGCACACCATCATAGTAAGTTGATACTAATTACATTCTTTTGTCTTCATCCACTTATTCTAACAAAGCTTTAATCCAGATCTGACGATTTTCTCTTTCTTCTTGCCAGGTTTTGTTGTTTTCCATCGTCGACTTTCTTCTTTCTACAAACTTCATTCTTGTACATATTTGCTTTGTAGTCGGCGACAGTCGCAATCGGAGTCATTCTGGCAAATGCATTTTTATTTCACAGAATATGTACTGAACTATAGTTTTTTTTTACAAATTCGAAGACAACTTTTTTGGGGGGAAATATTCTCAAATGTGGTTTGTGACGCAGTTTATCTAAATATAAATATTTGGGGTTGTTCTATGTTGATATTCAATGTTTGGTGTTGTTGTTTGGAATTTGAATTTCTTCCTAAAATTAACTCATTTCGTTGTACATATTTATGTTCTATATTGTGCATGTATTGTAGCTTCCTATATTTCAAAATATCCTTCGATATACAAAATGTAAAGTCATGTATTTTTTTCTTTGTTCCTTGTAGGTTTGAGCAAAAAAAATCCAAGCCCAAAACACCATTCAAATTCGAACATGATTTACATTTGGACCACAAATAATCTAGTAAGATACATTAATATGGATACATTTTAAATATACATAAACAAAATCCCTTTAAACTTGACCCTGACTCTCTCGAGCTCCTGGATTGTCCGCGGGTTGATTGGTTAGCAGATTGTCAAATCCTCATTTCCATCTATATCTTCACATCAGGAACCCGACCAACAATCGTCCCTTTCAACACTTGGCCAAATATCTCACCGCGGCGTTTCAACTTAGCACTATCGCATTCTTATCCCGTGTGTTCCATTATATACATCTTGCACTCAACACTTTTGTCATATACATTTTGCACACAACAATTCCGTGATAAAAGATAGTATAGAAGACGGAAAAGAAGGGTTAATATATTGACATCTGTGATGGATATCCCATTTTCTCGCAAGATCTTTTCTGCATGTTTCTGGAGAAATTACATATTCTCTGATATACAAAATGTAAAGTCATGAATTATTTTTCTTTGTTCCTTGTAGGTTTGAGAAAAAAAAATCCAACCCAAAACACCATTCAAATTCGAACATGGTTTGCATTTGGACCACAAATAATCTAGTAAAATACACTAATATGGATACATTTTAAATAAACATAAACAAAATCCCTTTAAACTTGAACCTGACTTTCTTGGGCTCCTGATTTTAAATAAACATAAACAAAATCCCTTTAAACTTGAACCTAATTTTCTCGGACTCCTGGATTGTCCGCGGGTTGATCGATTAGCGGACTGTCAAATCCGCATTTCCATTTATATCTTCACATCAGGAACCCAATCGACGACCCTCCCTTTCAACACTTGGCCAAATAACTCACCGCATCATCCCAACTTAGCGTTGTCGCATTCTTATCCCGCGTGTTCTGTTATATACATCTTGCACCCAACACTTCCATCGTATACATTTTGCACCCAACACTTCCATCATTTATAGTTTGACACGCTATTATACATCTTGCACCCAAAACTTGCGTCATATATAGTTCCATTGTATACATCTTGCACCAAAAAAAATTGTGGTCTACAATTCCTCCACATATTGGAACATGGTCTACATTTGGGACACAAATGATCTATTACAATACATTAATATAAATACAATTTGAATTAATGGTCTTATATCGTCACATCATGAGCCCGACCGACCGCAGTTCCTTTCAACACTTGGCCAATTATCTCTCCGTGGGGTCGCGCCTTAGCGCTAACGAAATTTTATGCCCCATGTTCTATGATATAAATGTTGCATATAACATTTATGTGATATACATTTTGCAACAAACACTTCCTTCATTCAAAGTGGATGTTAGTGGTCGGTCGCAGTCACGATATAAAAGCACAAGCGCAAATGTGAATCGGTCAGTTCGCCAACGCACCCATTGGGACATTTTTGGAAAAACAACTAAGTGATGAGAAAGATAGTAGAGAGGGAAAATGATCATGACAAAGCCTCCCAAGGAGACGTAATCCCCCCCCTGTCAAATTGTATATATATTTTGCTTCTACTTTTGACAACTCAGTGGTTCGCTTATTGCCATTAACAACCAAAAAAATGTATTCAACAACGATTTACGGGAGCCCGACCGACCCTCGGATTGGCGCTAGTATAGATCTTGCACCCAAAACTTGCATCATCTATAGTTATGTTGTATACATCTTGCACCAAAAACTTTCGTTGTCTGCAGTTCCTCCACATATTGCAACATGGTCTACATTTGGTCCACAAATGATCTATTACGATACATTAATATAAATACAATTTTAATAAATATATTTAAACTTGAATCTGACTTTTTTCGAACTCATCGATTGGTCCTATAAACGTCATATCACGAGCCCAACCGACCGCACTTCCTTTCAACACTTAGCCAATTATCTCTCTGCGGGGTCGCGCCTTAGTGCTAACGGAATTTTATGCCCCGTGTTTTGTGATATAGATGTTGCACACAACACTTCCCTGATATACATTTTGCAACAAACACTTTCGTCATTTACAGTTCGATGCGCTATTATAGATATTGCACCCAAAACTTGCGTCATCTACAGTTTCGATATATACATCTTGCACCAAAAAATTTCGTGGTCTACACTTCCTTCACATATTGGAACATGGTCTACATTTGGGCCACATATTATCGGTTACAATACATTAATAAAAATACAATTTAAATTAATGGTCCTATATCGTCACATCATGAACCCGACCGACCACAATTCCTTTCAACACTTTGCGAATTATCTCTCCGCAGGGTCGCACCTTAGTGCTAACGAAATTTTATGCTCCATATTCCCTTATATACATGTTGCACACAACTTTTTCGTGATATTCATTTTGCACCGAACACTTTCGTCATTCAAAGTGGATGTTAGTGATCGATCGGAGTCGCGATTTAAAGGCACAAGCGCAAATGTGAACCGGTTCGTCCACCAACGCGCCCATTGGGACATTTTTGGAAAAAAGGCTAAGTAACGAGAAAGATAGTAGAGAGGAAAAACGGTCGTGACAAGGGCTCCCCAGGAGATGTAAGGCCCTGCTTGTCAAATTGTATATATATTATGCCTCTACTCGTGACAACTCAATGGTTCGCTTATTGTCATTAACAACCAAAAAAGGGTATTCAACAGCGACTCTCGAGTTGGCGCTATTATAGATTTTGCACCCAAAATGTGCGTCATCTACAGTTCCCTTGTATACATCTTGCACCCAAAACTTTTGTGGTCTGCAACTCCTCCACATATTGGAACATGGTCTACATTTGGACCACAAATTATCTATTACCATACAATAATATAAATACAATTTTTAATAAATATACTTAAACTTGAACCTGAAATTTCATACTCTACAATTCGTCGCAACTTGACGCTATCGATTTCTTATGCCCCCTTGTTCCGTGATATACATGTTGCACACCACACTTCCGTGATATACATTTTGCACCAAACACTTGCGTCATATACAATTAGACCTCGGTTATAAATCCCTCCTATCCAGAAATCCGCGATTTGAAAAATGGCTAGGCATCGAATGGTTAGCGGTCGGTCAGAGTCACAATATAAAAGCACAAGCGCAAATGTGAACCGGTCCGTTCGCCAAAGCGCCCATTGGGACATTTTTGGAAAAACGGCTAAGTTACGAGAAAGATAGTAGAGGAAAAACAATCGTACGAGCTTCAAAATAGGGTGACAAGGGCTCCTGAGGAGACATAATGCCCCGCCTGTCAAATTGTATATATATTTTTCTTCTACTCGTGACAACTCAGTGGTTCGCTTATTTCCATTAACAACCAAAAAAAACTTATTCAACAACAATTTACGAGAGTCGTCTACAATTCCTCCACATATTGGAACATGGTCTACATTTGGACCACAAATTATTTATTACAATACATTAATATAAATACAATTTAAATTAATGGTACTATGACTTCATATTGGTTTGTCCCTTCAACATTTTTCCAATTATCTCTCCGCGGGGTAACGCCTTAGCGCTAACGAAATTTTATGCCCCATATTCCGTTCTATACATGTTGCACACAACATTTTCGTGATATACATTTTGCACCAAACACTTCCGTCATTCAAAATGGATGTTAGCGGTCGGTTGAAGTCACGATTTAAAGGCACAAGCGCAAATGTGAACCGGTCCATCCGCCAACGTGCCCATTTGGAGATTTTCTAAAAAACGGCTAAGTAACGAGAAGAATAGTAGAGAGGAAAAACGATCGTGACAAGGGCTCCCCAGAAGATGTAAGGCCCCACTTGTCAAATTGTATATATATGGTGCCTCTACTCGTGACAACTCAGTGGTTCGCTTATTGCCATTAACAACCAAAACAACGTATTCAAAAGAGACCCCCGGGTTGGCGCTATTATACATCTTGCATCCAAAACTTTCGTTGTCTGCAATTCCACCACATATTGGAACATGGTATACATTTGGACCACAAATTATCTATTACCGTACGTTAATATAAATACAATTTTTAATAAATATACTTAGACTTGAACCTGAACTTTCGTACTCTACAATTCGTCACGACTTGACGCTATCGATTTCTTATGCTCCTTGTTATGTGATATATATGTTGCACACCACACTTCTGTGATATATATTTTTCACTAAATACTTGCATCATATACAATTCGACCTCGGTTATAAAGCTCGCCTATCCGTAAATCCGCGATCTGGAAAGTGGTTAAGCATCGAATGGTTAGCGGTCGGTCGGAGTCACAATATAAAAGCACAAGCTCAAATGTGAACCGGTTCGTCCGCCAAAGCGCCCATTGGGACATTTTCGGAAAAACGGCTAAGTAACAAGAAAGATAGTAGAGGAAAAACGGTCGCACGGGATTCAAAATAGGGTGACAAGGGTGTTGATATTATGGTATCTGCGGGAGGTATTTACCTCCACGTGTAAATCTGACAAGGATAGAATACTCCGAGAAGTAAGAAGAAACCCTAATGAGTTGGCTAATAACCCTAGAAGACTTGTCAGCTCAAGAAGATAATTTATATTAGGTTATTAGCCTCCAAGAGAAGAAGTCAGCCAAAAGAAATAATAATATATTGAACAGACAAATACCCAAAATAAGAGGTCGGCCCAGGCAGTTAGCCAGGAATACTATGTATACAGGGTGCCAGTCTCTCATTTGTCACAGTCTCAGAATTGCAGATCAGCAACTGGTGCGCACTGCAGTGCCCACTCTTGTGCGCAGTTTTGAGGAGAGTTGTCGGTGCAGCTGCTGCAACTAGCAGCTACGTTTTGGCTTGAACTATCTCTTGGCTAGGGTTTGGAACATCTGATCAACCTTTGTTGATGCGCTATCCTTGCGGAAAGGTGCGCTACCCTTTGTTTGGCTATCTAGCTTAGGGTTTTCTTCCGGAGTTATTCTCTGTCAAGGTTAAGGTGCTCGGAGGGTGGCTTCGGCCTATGGTTGGGTGACAAGTGTTAATGTTTAAGCCATTATTATAGATGTTTTCATTTCATTAGATAACAATAGAATAATCCAAGATCACTGA
>SNQJ01S0168856.1:0-13381 GCA_010110895.2 Picea sitchensis | reverse complement strand
ACATCCATGGGAATGACATCACATAATATTTCATCTTTATATCCTCCTATTTTAAATTCAACTAAACATTGTTTAGTGACATTTACCTGATGTCCTTTTTGTAGCCACGAAACTCTGTATGGGCTTGAATGTACAACAGTCTCCGGCTCCAACTTTTCTACCATCTCTGTAGATACGAGATTGTCTGTGCTACCGCTGTCCACTATGACCTTGCATACCCTATCTTTGGATTTGCAAGTAGTCCGAAACAGACTATTTCTTTGGGTTGGGTTCTCTTCCTTCTTCTCTGGCTTCAAGAGAACTTTCCTCATCATTAAGGATCTTCCACCCTCATCATCTTCTGCCTCAACATTCTATCCTTGAGCTTCGACAATGTGAGTTTCACCACCATATTTCTTCTTATCTGGACACTCATAGGATTTATGTCTAATTTTTCCATAGACAAAGCATTTCACTTCACCTCCTCTACCTCTTCCTCTTCCTTCGGCTCGAGGAAAAGTATTTCTATCAGCATACTTCCTTCCTTGTGAGCTTCCTCCTCTCTCAGGTTGAGTTTGAGGTTTCTTCTCCTCTTCTTTAGGTTTCTGAGTTCTGCCTTGGGCAATTGTCTTGCCTTTGCTTTGACTTCTGCCTCGTCCTTTTTGACCTTGCTTCCAGCTCAACTTCTCTTCAGCTTTCAAAGCCATATGATAAGCATCTTACACAGTCTGAATGGTCATCATGCTCATCTCATATTGAATGTCATATCGCAGACCATTCATGTACTTGACAACTTTTTCATCATCGCTTTCCCAATGACCTGCTCTGATGTTTATCCTATAGAATTATTTAGTGTATTCCTTCACTGACATCAGCTTCTATCTCAAATTTTGTATCCTCCGAAACAGAGTGATTTGATAATCCCTGGGTATAAATTTGGCTTTCATTTTTGCAACCATTCTATCCCAGCTTTTGATTTTCTGCTTGCCCTTGCAGTGTCGGTCAACCTGTAGTTCATCCCACCATAATGCTGCATGCCCTTTAAGTCTAGTAATGGAATTTTTTACTTTCTTGTCTTCCTCGACATCCTCATAGTTGAATTATTTGTCTAGAGCTCTAATCCAGTCTAGAAGATCTTCAACATCCAAGTTTCCCTCATACACTGGAATGTCCATTTTTGCTTTGGCACCTATCCTTGCAACAACCCTGAATAGGTGTTCTTCTACAGCATCATCGACTACAACTTCTTTGTTTCTGGCTTCATTTTCACTTTTAGCCTCGCTGATATCCCTAGCATCAACTATGCACCTCTGTGTTGTCTCCATAGCATCAAGCCTGGCATGTAATTCACGCATGTCTCTTTCCACTACTGGATCAGGTATTTGTCTGTCTCTTCTTCTCAGCATTTCTCTTTTCTCTGTTGGATCAGGTATTTGTCTGTCTCTTCTTCTCGGTGGCATGGATGTAAAATTTTCTACCTTCGCTCTGCTACAGAAAGCAAACAATTTGTTCTAGGCTCTGATACCACTCTGACGCAGACCCCCGACCCCTCTGGTCGAGATCCACATAGGATCATTCTAAATTGTCCTCGATCTGAAGCGGCTCCCTCGGATCCCTATTGGAACCTAAAATTACACAATCCATAGGTCCACCATGAAAACATGCCCTGCGCAACTTGACACCGGTGCGAGCCTTACATCTCCATGCAACCACAACCAGGACTTAGCGCAAGCACTTTTCGTGACTCGTGATCTTGCAAGTTTGTGAGTCGAAGACCCTCGACTCCAAACCTATCATACCCGAGATGCGATACGGGTATGGCTCCTTCCTCGCTAATGCCTCTACAAGAGACCACTAGCTAGGGCCTGACTCTAGCACCCCTCTCAACTCGCAACTTCGTGAGTTGGAGTGTTGAGCCCTTGTGCTCCTCCTTTGTGATGCAGTCGCACCTGCAGGCATGCCCGCTCTCACAGGATCTTCTCTTTCCTTGGCCCGAAGAACACTAACTGGTCCTTCTATTTCCCTATCGGGAAATCTGCACCCACAGATCTTTCGCGTACAATTCCCCTTCTTTGACTTATCGGAGAATCGGAACTCGTGACTTCGCGAGTCCAAAGGTCGAACGCTATACTCTCGGATCCCCGAGATCCGATATGAGTCAACTTTGACTCCTTCCGTTCCTTTGTCGGGACTTTCTTCTCTATCGCGATTTCGCTACTCGCGATATCAAACACCTTGTCTCTCTGAATCCCGATACCCGATGTGTCAAAACTCCAACGCACACGTGCGGGTTGACCTTTTCACTTCCTGTCACTTCTATCGAGACTTCGAGGTTCGTGATTTCACGAAACCTGATGTAGTGAGCTCGGGACTTCTCGCTGCAAAACCCCGATGGCTCATGCCACCTGTATTCCACTCGCCCACTCAAATGTGGCCCACACTTTTTACGTAACCGTCGGGATATCGCGTATCGCAATATTATGATTCCTGTTGTGAAATCTTCGACTATTTTCTCACGAAACCCCGACAGGCGATTTCACGAAATAGTCCAACGACCCTGGCCAACTTGAATCAACGCTTAGTCTGTCCCGAGCCTTGAACCCTTCCACGCTTGCGCTGTAACTCCCTGGCACCTCTGTGAGATTTGACGACTCACAGAAACTCGTGGATTCTCCACGGAGAATACCGACCGTCTATCCTTTCTGTTGAAATCTATGATATGGCTGAGTGTTCCTCCTTGGAACTCGTCCCCTCTGCATACAAACTTCTGATGCTCTTTACCAACCTTCACACGTAGCTTCTCTACGCTGTCCTTCCACGAAATTGAAGGCCTATCCCTCCTGAGCTTTCTCACGACTTTAAGTCCTTTAAGAAACTCCTTGCACGCACTCCTTGCGGCAACCCTTCAACCACGTCTAACTGTTGAAGTCACTTGAACCTGCGCACACCTGCAGCAGCAGTCCTTCAATTACTCTACTCAGAATCGTAACTCTGAGACTTAGCTTATCCTATGCACTCCTTGCATGGCTCCTGTAACCCACTTTCACTCTTGGGCGAATGAGAAAAAAATTTAACTATTTGAGCCTTCTGTCAATGCACTCCTTGTGGATGACTTCAACTGCACTCCTTGCAGGAATTCTTGCTCAAAAAGAGAAACAATTGAAACTCATTCTCACTTCCTCTGAGACTTCAACTCAACCATGAAATCACATACACAGCATATAAAATCAAATGTATAAAAGGAAGCAAACATCCATGAGCATAACATCAATACACAGGGAATCAGACACAAAACCATGAAATTGAATCAATCTTCTTCTATTAATTCAATTATCAGTACATGGGTGTTCTCTTCACAATTCTCTACTTGCTCTTCTACTTTCTCAATCATATTACAATGCACAATGAGGGTGTCTATATCTCGTTTCCCTCTTGCACTCTAAAGATATCAAATCTAGAATTAAATTCCTATCTACCTGCATTAACTATATTAAATGTCATCTATCTACTAAGGACGAGAGCTATCCGCTCAAGGTCCATTACAATATACAAGTGCACCTCATCTTAAATGACACATTTAAGATCGTGCAACAACTTCCAAGTGAAATTCAAAAAGAAATTGTGCTCGCTTGTCCAGCTGTCTCCTGCTTTCCACGTTGGCTCGCTTGATGTGAGGGATGCTCCTGCATCATACTCCCTCGCTTGAAAATTTTCATGGGCTCCTATCCATGAGCTCCTGCACGGTCTGTCCATGCTTCTGTATTTCAGCCTCAGTCTCCCAGCTGGCATCTTCAACTGGGTGGTTTTTCCATTTGACCAGATACTCATAGTATTCTCTCCTCCTGGTCTTCTTACCCACTCTCTTGTCCAGTATGCATTTCATCTGCAGCTTCTCTGCAACTGGCATCTACTTTGTCCACTGGATCATTGGCTTCTCATCTCCAGTATCTGCTTCTCCAACCCTGTATGGGTATAAATCTGCAATATTGAATATCAGAGATATTCCGATGCCATCTGGTAACTCGATCTCATAAGCATTTTCCCCAAATTTTCTCAAGACCTTGCATGGCCCGATTTTCTTCATCTTCAATTTGTTGTACGTTCCTCTCGAAAACCTTTCCTTTCTCAAGTGTGCCAGAACCAAGTCACCAACTTCAAACTGAAGTTGTCTCTTTCACTGATCGACTCTGCGCTTGTATTCCTGACTTGAATTCTGCAACCGCTCCTTCACCTTGTTGTGAAGTCCTTTCATCGCCTCAGTGAATTCTTCTGCACTCGCGCTGCTAGTAGCAATCTTCTCTGAATCCCTCAGTTTAGAAAATCCTCTCGGTTGCATGCCATAAACAATCTGAAATGGAATTTTACCTATGCTCTGATTCACTGAGTCATTGTATGCAAACTCTGCCTGTGGAAATATATGGTCCCAACTGATGTGGTGCTCTGTCACCAAGCTTCTCAGCAAGTCTCCTAGACTCTTGTTGACCACTTCTATCTGTCCATCCATATGAGGATGATAAGACGAACTAAACATCAAATTATTCCCTAGCTTCTTCCATAAGGTCCTCCAAAAATCCCCTATGAATTTAGTGTCTCTATCCGAAACTATGCTTTTTGGTAGGCCGTGAAGTCGAATGACCTCTTTGAAAAACAGATTTGTGATGTGCATCGCATCACTAGTTTTCTAGCATGGAATGAAATGTGCCATTTTCGAAAATCTATCCACTACCACAAAGATTGAATCAACACCTCTTTGTGTCTTTGGAAACCCCAATACAAAATCCATGCTGATCGCCTCCCATGGCCTCTCTGGTATGGGCAATGGCTGATAAAAACCCGCATTCTGCTTCCTCCCTTTCGAATGCTGGCAAACTCGACATCTGTCAATGAATCTCTTGACATATACTCGCATCCCTGGCCAAAATTATGATTCGCTCAGCTTCGCGAATGTTTTATCATGGCCAAAGTGTCCTGCTAAACCTCCACTATGTTTCTCCTTCAACAGATTCTCCCTCATGGAGCATTTCAGAATACACAGTTGATTGCCTTTGAACAACAATCCTTCCTAGATCACATACTCTATACAAGGGCTTCTATCTCTGAGAACTGGATTCTCAGCTGCTTCATACGCTTCCGAAAAATCTGGATCACCTGCGTACATGTTCTTGAGGTCCTCAAAACCCAATGTTTTGACTCGGAACTCCTGCAACAGCAAACACTTCCTGCTCAAAGCATCAGTCACTTTGTTAGCAGTACCCAAAATATGCTTAATCACAAACGTGAAATTCTTCATATACTCTACCCATTTTGCATGTTTCTGATTCAACTTCTCCTGTTGAGTCACAAACTGCAATGCGTGGTTATCACTGTACAATACAAATTCTTTCGGAATCAAGTAATGCCTCCACTTCTTCAGTTCCTGTATGATAGCATAAAATTCTTTATCATACGTGGAGTATTTAACCTTTGCCTCATCGACTTCTCACTGAAATATGCAATCAGTCTGTCGTCCTGACTCAAGACCTCTCCTATTGCAAACCCGCTTGCATCACACTTCACCTGAAATGTCTTTAGGAAATATGACAACACCAAAACCGGTTGTTCTGTGATCTTCTTCTTCAACAGATTGAAGCTCTTCTCAGCCTCTATTGTCCAGTGAAAAGACTTATGCCGCTTCTTCACTGTATCCATCATCGCTGTGCTAATTCCACTGAAATACCTGATGAATTTTCGGTAGAAACTAGCCAAACCATGAAAACTTCTCACCTCGAATACATTTCTCGATGATGGCCAATTCTTGATCACTTCCACCTTATCTAGATCCATCCTCAACTCATTTGTCGAGATAAAAAAACCCAAGTAAATGATCTCTATCTTCATAAATGAGGACTTCTTCATATTAATCAACAACTTCTCCTGCTGTAGCTTTCGCATCACTGTAGCCAAATGCTGTAAGTGTTCTGCCACTGATTTACTGAAAATCAGTATGTCATCCAAGTACACGATGATGAACTTCCCGATGAATTCTTTCATCACTTCGTTCATCAGCCTCATGAATGTACTCGATGCATTCTTCAAGCCAAATGGCATAACAAGCCATTCATACGAACCTTCGTTGGTCTTGAAGGTTGTTTTCCACTCATCGCCTTCTCTCATGCGAATCTGGTGATATCCGCTTTTCAAATCAATCTTTGAAAAGTATCTTGCTCTGCTCAAGCAATCCATCAAATCATCCATCCTCGGCAATGGAAACCTGTACCTGATGGTTATCTTATTGATTTCCCTTGAGTCGGTACACATTCTCCAACCTCCATCCTTCTTCGGACTGAGTACTGCCGGAACAACACATGGACTCAAGCTTTCCCTGACCAATCCTTTGTCCAACAAGTCTTGAACTTGCCTTTTAACTTCCTCATTCTCCTGTGGTGTCAATATGTACGCGGCTTTATTTGGTAAACTAGCTCCTGGTATGAGGTCTATGTGGTGACTCACGCTCCTGATCGGTGGCAACGAACGAGGTAATTCGTCCACTATGATATCAGCGAACTCTTCCAACAGTTCCTGAACCTCATCTGGTAAGTCATCCACTCTTGTGCTAGTCAAAACAATTCTCGGTTTCCTAACCACAAAGAATTGTGGATCCTCCTTCTTCTTCACCTCTGTAAGAAGTTCCTTCCCACTCATGAGAAGTACAGTGTTGCTTACTTCCGGATTCACCTCTTTATCTTTTATCGGAAGCAACATATGGGTTCTCCCGTTCTTCTCTAGGGTATATGTGTTCATTCTCCCATCATGAATCACATTTCTTTCATATTGCGATGGTCTACCCAGCAATAAATGACATACATCCATGGGAATAACATCACATAAGATCTTATCATTATATCCACCTATATTGAATTCAACCAAGCATTTTTTAGTAAAAGTTACCTGGTGTCCCTTCTGCAACCAAGAAATTATGTATGGGCTTGGATGATCAGTCGTCTCTAGCTCCATCTTTTCCACCATCTCTGTAGATACGAGATTATCCGTGCTACCACTATCCATGATGACCTTGCACACCTTGTCCTTGGTTTTGCAAGCAGTCCTAAAAAGTCTGCTCCTTTGGACTGAACTTTCCACCTCCTTCTCGGGTGTCAAAATAACTTTTCGCATCATAAGCAATCTTCCGCCTTCAACATCTTATGGTTCAACATCTCGCCTCTGCACTTCGATGATGTGAGCTTCTCCAATGTCCTTATTTTTCTCTGGACACTCATAAGACTTGTGACCATTCTTTCCGCATGTGAAGCATGTAATTACTCCACCTCGACCTCTAGTACGAGGAAAAGTGTTTCCATCAGCATAATCTCCTCTCTTCTCATTATGTTGTCCTCTCTGCTCAACATATGGCTGCCCTCTCTATGAGGTTCCACCTTTTTCAACTTTACCCTGAGCTTTCTTCCATTCCTCCTTGGGCTTCTGGTATTTATCCTGGGCAAAAACTTTTCCTCTGGTTTGGCTTCTGCCTTGGCCCCTCTGACCTTGCATTCGGGTCAGTTTTTCTTTAGCTTTCATAGCCATATGATAAGCATCTTCCACCGTTCGGATGGTTAGCATGCTCAATTCATGTTGAATGTCGTATCTCAGACCATTCAGATATCTGGAAACTTTCTCATCATCTCTCTCCCGATGACCTGCCCTGATGTTCAGTGAATAGAATTCCTCAGTGTATTATTTCACTGTCATCAGTTTCTGTCTCAGTTTCTGCATTCTCCTGAACAGAGTGATTTGGTAATCTCTCAGGATGAATTTCGCCTTCATCTTTGCGATCATCCTGTCCCAGCTTTTGATCTTTTTCTTGCCCTTGCAGCGTCTATCTGCTTATAGCTCATCCCACCACAATGTTGCATGTCCTTTCAGTCTTGTGACTACATGTCTCACTTTCTTGTCCTCTTCGACCTCTTCATAGTCGAAGTAGGTGTCGAGAGCTCTAATCCAGTCTAGAAACTCTTCTGCATCCAGATTTCCTTCATAAACTGGAATGTCCATCTTCGCTCTTGCACCCATCCTGGCAATAGCTTTTATCAAATGTGCGTTTGATGCATCCTCAGCTGCAACTTCTTCTTCTCTTTCAGCCTCAATCTCTCTTTCAGAATCGCTAAGATCCCCTGCACTGGCTGTGCATCTTTACGCTGTCTCCATATCTTTGAGTCTTGCTCAGAGATCATGCATCTATCTCTCCATTTCTGGATTTGCTACTTGCCTGCCTCTTCTCCTCACATCCCTATCCTCTATATTAGGTGATTGTCTTTCTCTCCTCGGCGGCATGGTGAATTTTCTTCCCTGCTACAGAAAGAAAAGAATCTTTCTGTGCTCTGATACCAAACCTGACGCAGTCGCACCCACAGGCACGTCCGCTCTCACAGGATCTTCTCTTTCCTTGGCCTGAAGAACACTAACTAGTCCTTATATTTCCCTATCGAGAAATCCGCACCCACAGATCTATCGCGTACGATTCCCCTTCCTTGACTTATCGGAGAATCGAAACTCGCGACTTCGCGAGTCCAAAGTTCGAATGCTATACTCTCGGATCCTCGAGATCTGATATGAGTCAACGTTGACTCCTTTCGTTCCTTTGTCGGGACTTTCTGCTCTATCATGATTTCTCTACTCGCGATATCGAACACCTTGTCTCTCCGACTCCCGATACCCGATGTGATGAAACTCCGACGCACACGTGCGGGTTGACCTTTTCACTTCCTGTCACTTCTATCGAGACTTTGGGGTTTGTGATTTCGCGAAACCTGATGTAGTGAGCTCAGGACTTCTCGCTGCGAAACCTCGATGGCTCGTGCCACTTGTACTCCACTCGCCCACTCTTTTTACATAACCATCGGGATATCGCGTATCGCAATATCGCGATTCCCATTGCGAAATATTTGACTATTTTCTCACGAAACCCCGAGAGGCGATTTCGCGAAATAGTCCAATGGCCCTAGCCAGCTTGAATCAACGCTCAGTCTGTCCCGAGCCTTGAATCCTTCCATGCTTACGCTGTAACTTCCTGGCACCTCTGTGAGATCTGACGACTCACGGAAACTCGTGGATTCTCCACGGAGAATACCGACCATCTATCCTTTCTGTTGAAATCTATGATATGGCTGAGTGTTCCTCCACGAAACTTGTCCCCTCTACATACAAACTTATGAGGCTCCTTACCAACCTTCACGCGCAACTTCTCTACGCTATCCTTCCACGAAATTGAAGGCCTATCCCTCCTGATATTTCTCACGACTTTAAGTCCTTTAAGAAACTCCTTGCATGCACTCCTTGCAGCAACCCTTCAACCACGTCTAAGTGTTGAAGTCACTTGACCCTGCGCACACCTGCAGCAACAGTCCTTCAATTACTCTACTCATAATTGCAACTCTGAGACTTAGCTTAGCCTGCGCACTCCTTGCACGGCTCCTATAACCCACTTTCACTCTTGGTCGAATGAGAACAAAAGTTAACTATTTGAGCCTTCTGTCAACGCACTCCTTGCGGACGACTTCAACTGCACTCCTTGCAGGAATTCTTGCTCAAACAGAGAAACAATTGAAAGTCATTCTCACTTCCTCTCAGACTTCAACTCAACCATGAAATCACATACACAGCATATAAAAGAAAATGTACAACAGGAAGCAAACATCCATGAGCATAACATCAATACACAGGGAATCAAACACAAAACCATGAAATTGAATCAATCTTCTTCTATTAATTCAATTATCAGTACATGGGTGTTCTCTTCAAAATTCTCTGCTTGCTCTTCTGCTTTCTCAATCATATTACAATGCATAATGAGGGTGTCTATATTCCATTTCCCTCTTGCACTCTAAAGCTGTCAAATCTAGAATTAAATTATTATCTACCTACATTAACTATATTAAATGTCATCTATCTACTAAGAACGAGAGCTATCCACTCAAGGTCCATTACAATATACAAGTGCGCCTCATCTTAAATGACACATTTAAGATCGCACAACGACTTCCAAGTGAAATTCAAAAAGAAATGGTGTTGGCTTGTTCAGCTGTCTCTTGCTTTCCACGTTGGCTCGCTTGATGTGAGGGATGCTCCTGCATCACTTTGAAAATCTCTAAGATGCGATAAGTCAACTATGGTTTGACTTCTTCCCAGACGACGTGTGTCCTCCACCTGTCACCCTCTTCCACCTTTCTCTGGGCGCTTGTTGCTATGCCACCTATCAACTATGCAGCTCCACCTATCGGTTGTGCTACGCATTCATATGAGCCCTCGGCGCTCGGCACTTCATGACTTCAATAGTCGAAAATAAGTTCTTTCAACCCTCGAACCTCCGATACACGATAACCTGCGAAGATTCTAATCCAACGGTTCTCCCGTGGCTTGGATCCAACGATCTGGATCTCCTTCCCTGCTCCTCGCAACTCGGGACTTCGTGAAACCAAAGAATTTTGTCTTCCCTCCAAACTCTCGAACCCTGAGTTCTCGAAATGATCCAACGACGTGGGTTGAAACAAGATCAACGACTCTTATTGACCATGATCAACAGTTCACATTGATTCTTGATAGTAGGGTGGTGAGTTCGTTTAACTCCTAACCACCTTATAGCTCCACTGGATCCTACAGTCCTCGCGATTTCAAAACCTCTCCACGGAGAATTTTGACCGCCTGATTCACTACTCACTGACTTTTTCCCAACAACTGGGTGTTCTCCCTCCTAAACTTAATTTCTATGCGATGGTTTCGATCTCCGTCTCCCTTTGAACACTTCAAAGGTAGTATCCCTCCTGAGCTTTCACTTGTAACTCAATCTTCCCAAAAGGGTTCCTGCTTGCACTCCTTGCAGAAAAATTTCAAATAACCTTTGGTTATTTGAGTCTTCGACCTTGTGCACTCTTTGCAACAGTGGTCCTCTCAATCTTCCCCTTAGTTGATAAGTTCTAAGACTCCAACCAGCCTACGCACACCTTGCACGACTCTGTGCTTCACCTACACTTCAACTGGTATGAGAACAACGATATCTCTCCTGAGCTTTCTGAGATAAAACTCAGATCCTCGTAAATGCACACCTTGTGGACGTTCACTGCACTCTTTGCAGAAATTCTCAAGAAGAGAAACAATTGAAACTCATTCTTCTCCTCTCTCAGACTTCATACATTCAACATGAAATCATACACACAATACAACATTGAAACAAATGTGTAACAGAGAAACAAAATAGTTGTAAACATACCATTTGACCAATGTAAACAGTAAGCATCATAACACCATGAAAATTGAGTCAAAGCTTCATATATTAACTCAAGTGTTCCTATACATGGGTTCTTCTCTACAGCTCTCTGCTACAGCTCTACAGATTATGAATTCTGAATAATTATCTATTGTTCTTCCTACCATGATACAAGGGTGAGGGTGTCTACATCTGTTTTCCCTCCTATGCTTCTAAAACTTTCTAATCTAACATTCATATCTACCTACTTTACATTAATCATACTTAAATGCCTATTACATCCAACAAATGAGAATAATTTCTCCAAATCTGTTCATATCTCCAAGACATGAATGTAAGTACGCTTCTCCTAGCTATTACATTAATGCTTCAGATTTAGAAATTCAAAACATTTTCATAAAAACGTGTCCTTTTTCATCCGCGCGTTCAACTGTTCCTTTGGCTAGGCGTGTTCTTTGGATTTGTACGATGCTCCTGCATCATCACCCCTAGAGGGAGGTAAGGTTGTGGGAACCTCAAATACCTTGGGGTATTTTTCCAATATTAGTTGCAGACTAGGAGGAACTATCCGAGAGGCCCGTTTAGTGACCTGGATGGAATTAAATTGAGAAATCCCACCATGGTGTCTTTTCTTCAAGAATTTTTCCATGCTGTGAGAGATGATGATTTCAGGAGAGCCCACTTGGAGATCGTGGAGGGTATAGGAGTGAGTGTCTTGGGTGAAGATCATATATAATTCTTGATAATCCATTGTGATTGACCATAAAGTGAGAATCCATTCCACTCCTAATACACTATCACAACCACCCATGGAAATAGAGAACATGTGTGTTTTCAAAGAATAATCACCTGTTTGGATTTTGACATTCTCACAGTGGCCCCCACACTTCATAGTACCACCACTAGCGATGAGGATTTGAAAATTAAAAACATGGTGGAAAAAGTAATGGATCTCATCAACAAGATTGAAATGAATAAAATTATGGGTGCTACCACTATCAATCAATGCTATCACTGAATGATGTTTGACATATGCTTTGAAATTCAATTCTTGTAGGACTAAAATACCTGAGAGGGCATGAAGCAATATGATGAGTTCCTCTGGTTCTAGAGGGGTTACAACTAGAGCTTCGGCATGATAACTTGGTGGAGCCTCATTTGGGTTAGGAGACTCATTTGATGGGATGTCTTCAGAAGGAGAGGAAACTGATGCATCAATCTGGAATAACTTTTGTTCTCTACATTTATGCCCCGGTGAATAATTTTCATCACAATAGTAGCAGATTCCTTGCTTTCTATGTTCCTCCATTTCTATTGGAGATACCTTTTGGACCTTCAATGTTTGTGTCAGAGCTAGGTGAGAATCGAGGTGAGGATGGGTGAGAATTGGATCCTTGATGGGTGGGGCCTAAAGGATGGTTTCTACTTCTTTCGTGAATTCGCATGCCTACAACCAGGTAGTAGGATGATGCATGTTCACATGAGACCAAGGTGATCGAGACAACGAGAAGAGTCCAATGGGATATGTGTCAAATAAGGGTGTCTCAGAAAGGAGTGGGACCATAGAGAAAAAAAAGATTAAAAATGAAGGGTACCACTACGATCAGAATAAAGAGAGGAATGAAATGGAATAGATTACAAATAAGCATGTTGATGGGCCCCAGAATTTTGTTTTAAACTACCGTGGAGTTATACTCCGCTCTGAATACTTCTGCAGTGGTGGAATTCCCAAATTCTCAATAATAAAAAATGTTGGGAGGGAGTCTTTCTACATCTAAAAAATTGATAGGGGCCAATTTGTAGTGCAATATATGAGTTGTTGTCATCCCAAGGTTAGGTTTTGCAAGGTGTCTACAGTGAAAGATTTTCCCTATGTTATAGCTCTCTTATATACATGTGGGGTCTAACAGTCGTACTCGAACCAATATCTCAGGGAACCAACTAAGGAGGCTAGACTATACCACTAGTCATACTACCCGACTACATAGGTACTATAGAGTCTCTTCTTGAGTGCTATTCTCGATGAAACTATAGCAGTCGGGCGGTCAATCAGTTTATCTACGGACGACTTTAGGATGCCTAGGTTGATCCGTATACAAGTGTTGTCTGATGTGCTACCACTCAAAGGGGTACCAATAGGGGTTACAAGTGTGTTCAACATATGTG
>SNQJ01S0168855.1:0-20748 GCA_010110895.2 Picea sitchensis | reverse complement strand
CAGTCTTCTCTCTATCATCTTCATGAACAATGATCTAATTATATCCTGAGAAACCATCAATCATAGAAATTTTGTTAACCCCTACTACCTTCTCTAAAACATGGTCCATCTTTGGGAGAGGGTAGTTATCTTTAAGAGAAGACCGATTTAAGTTCCTAAAATCAACGCAGAGTCTTATTTCACCATTCTTTTTTCTAACAGGGACCAAATTGGCCACCCATTCAGAGTATCTGAGGGGAACGATGATTTTTTCATCAAGGAATTTCTTAACCTCCTTTTCTATTACCGGCAGAAGAATTGGGTTTATCTGTCTAAGCTTCTGCTTGAAAGGCTTAATACCATGTTTTAAGGGAATCTTGTGTTCAATAACAGAAGTATCATAAGTTTTTAGATCGTCATAAGACCATGCAAAAACATCTTTATACTATCTGAGTAACTCAACATATTCACTCTTTATTTGTGTCGGAAGATATTTTGATATTTTGACCATTTTGGGATTTTCATTAGTTCCTACATTACAATCTTCAACTTTTTCGGGTTGAGGTCGCAAAGTAGACTTTAAAGGTATATCACCCTGGTCAAACAAAATTTCTAAAGGGATCAGACCTCTGGGAATTTGATTGTTTTTAAGTAAGAGCATGCGATGATTTGCAATTTTATCTTGGAACTTCTCTGGGTTCTCTCCTTCCTACATAATCCAAGCAGGATCATTCTGATTTTCTTGGTCTATGTGGGTCTCAGAAAACTCATCAACCATTTCCAGGAACTGTTTTATTTGTTTTCCATCTTCAAACACTTGTGAGTGTTGAACATTGTTTGGAATCAAAGGTTTATGTCTCATCTCAATCTGATATTTCAACTTCAAAACCGTAGGTGGTAAGAAAGTCGCAACAACTTCGGCCAAATAATCAACTTGTTGTTTTTGCATTATGGGAATAGAGTGAATATTAAAGGATGAGAAGAAATTCTCTATAAGATCCCATGCACAATTTCTATACGATCTCAATCTTGGATGCTTAACTTGATATTGTTGTTTTATTTGTTTTACAATGAGCTTTGCATCACCATAAACTATCAGATGTTCAATTTTTAATTTTCTTGCAGCTTCTAATCCTAAAACTAAATTTTCATATTCATGAGCATTATTGGTATAATCAACCTCCCATTGTAATCTATAAGAGAAAGGAATAACATACTCATCGCCTGGTGCCACGAATAAAACTCCAACACCTGCTCCCTCGCAGGATGAAGCACCATCAAAGAACATTTTCCACATCCCTTCTCTAACATTTATATTTTTCTTTGAAATTTCTATTTTTTTATTTTCTTCTTCTATACATTGCTCAAAATCGTCATCTATGGATAATAAAAAATTTCCTAAATCTTGATCAGCAACATAGACTGGGTAGTTATTAGGGTTTTGAGGGTCTCTTATGGTATACGTCGGTCTAGTTTCTCTGTACAGTCGAGTAAATTGTCCACCAAAAATTGGAATTGTAGCATAGGTCATGTCTAGCTAAATTGATCCTCCTAGCTTGGCGCCCCAAGATGTGGATAGAAGAATACCATACTTGGCAGGAATGTCAGCAAGAACCACATCCATAAGGATACTTTTCACATGAACCCGAGCAAGATTTACCACTAAATCTTTAATCATAACCAGACACTTAACCTTTCTAGAGTCAAACAAGTACAAATCTTGATAAGGTCTGGTGATTTCAAGGCCCAATTTTTCCATGATAATCTTAGGCATTAAATTATGCAAGGCTCTTGAGTCTAACATGCAATTGTGAAGTAAATGATCATGCACAGTCAATGTAATATAGAATGGAGCAACATAATCCTTATTGTTTTCAATGTGTGGTTTGACCGTGATTGTAGGTTTTTCATCCTGTAAATTGATAACATTAGCTTGACATTCAGCATCAGAAAAAATTATTGCTTTAGCGATTTGTTTTTTATAGATCAGGTTCCTAGCAAGTTCAACTAGAGGCATTGGAATCTTAATTTTATTAAGTTCATTCTCTAAATTGAAAGTCCCAATTGGATTTTTAATTTTGTTGGTCTGGAATTCAGCCTCTGTATTTTCTGGCTTCTTAGTTTGTATTGCTTTTGTTTCAACTTGCTTTGTTCGGGCAGCTTGCATCTCAGTTGATGGTTTTGTAATTGCTGCCTCATTTGCTTTGTTTCGTGATAAAATCTTTTTCGGTGGAATATTTGTAGAACTTTTCTCTCTTGGCCTCAAATCATATTTATGTTGAAGCTCAACCATTATTGAGTCGGCGAGACCTTTGTATGTAGAGTCCCCCAGATTGTTGATGTTTTCATCATTATTAAACATAGATTCCAGATCTAAGGATTTCTCATAATCCTGTTTGGTTAGGTGAGGCTCAAGATCATCGTCGCTGAGGTTGTTTAGATCTTCCTCTAATTCCTCATAATCTTGCAACTCATCTCTCTGTATGAAATTCTCAGTTTTAAATGGAGCTTAACTCTTTTGATCCTCATTTTTTATTCGCCTTTGTTGTATATGAGGATTAGGGTTTCTCTTGAATTGATTCTTAACGTATGGATCAGGTTTGGCTTGCTCTATTTCCATCTTGGATTTTTTTTTCTATAAATCTTTAATAATTTTGGCCATCTCATCCATTTTTTACTCTGTGGACTTTCCAGATCCAGAGGGCCCTGTACGTTCTTTAAAATGCCTAGGTTCTCTTGTTCCCATATCAACTTTAGTTTTCAACTTACTGGATGCCATCATATTGGATTCAATTTTTATAGCCTCATCTTGCATCCCTGCCAAAGTAATAGATCTTCTCTGAAAAGTAGAGCGAAATCAGAATCAAAAGCCCCTGCAAAAGTGACTTTTGCAGTTGGTTGAGAAGGTTTAACTTAACTGGGATTTTGTGATAAAGCTTATTAAATCTTTGGGTAAATTCTAGAACTGATTCAGAAGTATTCTTTCTCAAGGCTCTGAATTCGGTTAAGTAAAAAAAATGATTTTTTTTCTTGCCCCATTGCCTTAGGAAGGAAGTTTCCATATCATTATATGATCGTATAGAACCTATTGGAAGTCCTCTGAACCAAGTTCTTACCTGTCCTTCAAAATTTTGTACTAACAGTCTCGTGTAAACGTCCTCATGCTCAATGCCAAGAATATCATCAAATAGATCGATAAAAGCTATATGTTATGTTGTTTTTAGATCCCCTTCTCCCGTGAATTTAGGGAGTCTCTTCATGTAATTATCGGGTAAATCATGTAGGACAACAGGAATGACTAAGGGAGCATATCTAGCAATGACCTTGGCAAAGATACTAGGGGGTTGAGCTTGTCCACCAGCCCCTACACCTCCGGCACCTCCAGCAACATCACCTCCAGCACTGACCATTGAAAGTCTAGGAGACAAAATTCGAGGGCTAAATAGGAGATTTTCAAAAACTTCAAAAGACTGATCTACTGATCTTTTGACTACTTCGGGATGTTGTGAATGAAGTTCGGGAAAATGATCATGAGAAGAGGGAAGATATAGATGAGGGGGGAAAGGAAAACTTGAGCTTGGCTCCTTCAATTTACCTGATTTATAGATAGGAGAAGTAATAGGGGGTGAATCTGAGTATAGAAAATAATCTTCAGGATTTTGGGAAACATAAACTTTTACTTGGGGAAGAGAAAGAATCGACTGAGTATTAATGATAGTAGGGATTGAAGTGGATATTGTGTTCTCACTGGTAAAAGTATCTATCAATGAAACAGGGATGGTCTGGTCAATCTCAAATTTTATTTCAGGAATAACTACCTCTGGAATTTAAAGTTTAACTTCAGGTTTACTTGTTGATGCATCTGCAGAATGAACTTGTTTGAAATTTTATTTAAGAGTTATTTCTTCAACGGAAATATTAACATTAACTTGTGTAATTCTAGGTTGATGTACCTTACCTGCCGATGCAAAAGTTTGTCTGAGATATCCCTTTGGTTTCAACAATTTTTCGGGATCCGAAATTAGTGTAGTCTACTTTTCGTCTGGGTTTTTCTTGGTATTCTTTCGACTGAATGCCAGTTTTGTCTACGGTGGAGTCGTCGGGTGAAATATGAAGTAATCCTTAGTCACGTATTCAATCTTTGTTCACCATCAAAGACCAAACTTTACCTTTTCGCTCTCCTAAGGAAAAAATGATTTTGTTTCTTCATCCCCGCCAACGACACCAAAAAGATGTTGTTCCTGAGATTGATTCTAAGGCTCAAAGAATAATATCAGGCATCAAAGGTTTTAAAAGAAGTGTTTTTGTGAGTGCTTTTTTCTGCCTTCAGTTTTCTGAGAAATAATCTTTAAATGAAATCATTGATAAGACGATACAGAGGTTGTATCTCATTATTTGAGTCGTAATTATAATGTCAAATGATGTAGAAAGATTTATAAAACTGAAGTCAGGTATCAATTACAAATAAGTCTCTCACCTTGTTTACAGTAGAAGAACAATACAAGATTCACCCTTGAACAGGAGATAAAAATGCAGTAATTCACACAGATCACAGGTCTTGTTTTACTCACAGTAATAATAGAGGAAAATTTGTTATTGAAAGAACTTCTGGTATAATATGATCACAGTAGATGTAGTACTAAATTGCAATCATTCACTCTTCAAGAATTACATAAAGAAATTCAAAGAAATGGAAACACAGAGGAAACACATAACTCAAATTGAACAAAACTTAGAATCTTTGTCTGCACTTGTATTAATACTCAAAAGAGTTTCTCTTTTACATTCAGAAAGAAGCATCGTGGAATAGATCTAAAATCTATCTATTTATACAAAATTTGTCACAACTAAAAAACCATTGGACTTCCCATGATATATGACTAAAAATAGAATACATCCGAGTAAAATAACGGCATGAAAATATTGTTGAGTTTTGTTGGCACTTCCTCTGTCTCTTCGTCTGCTTGTAGATGCGCTCGCTTTCCTTTGATCTTTGTGCTGGGTACACATGTCCATTAAGGCCACCGCAATCATTCGGCTTAGTGTCTTTGCCATTTGATCTCGTTTCCATCTGTCCCTTCAGATGCGTTCACTAGGATAAGAAATTGCAGTTGAAAACATCGGGGGGGGGGATAATTAGATGAATAGCTCAGTGTTGGCTCGTTATGGGATGGATAACGGTTACAACGTAGAGTAATTTTTCACAAAAAGAATGATGGGGGAACAAGTGTCCAGTAAGGAGGTGGGATGAGTGGATGCAAGAATGCAGGTGGTAGGGATAGACAGGGTAAGTGATGGTTGGAGGGTGAAAGGTAGAGTGGGAGGAGAAAGTGGATGATGTGCATGCTTTTTCATTTTCTCCCAGCTACACTCGCTTTTCCTTGTTCAATGCATTGGGTGCACCTATCCATCAATGCTACTACGAATCTTGAAGGCTCAATCCTTTCATTTAATTCAAAGGCAAACATCTTCTTATGTATTTGGGGCAGCTTCTCCTGGATCTTGTTCACTTCTTGGACTGTGACCTGATATTGTGAACTTGGATTAACCAACCATTCCTTGATTTTAAGTAAATCAATCTGGCTCATATCTTGGATGGTTGCCTGAGTATTTTCCTTGTTCCTTCCAAGGATTTGTTGGTCCATATCTATCTCAATCTGCCCTAAGGCATCTAAGATATTATTCCCTTCGAACTCAATCGGCTTTTTATTTATTGAAGATAATGCCTCTAGACAAGCCTCTTTTACATCTCTGGCAAGTTTCTTGCCTTCTTCCAGATTTGTTTCCTGGGATTTTAGGGCCATTTCGCCTCTTACTTGTTCATAATGAGAGAGAAGGGGAAGACCAGGGGTATTATCTCTCTGCTTCCATATGAGAACCTCTCGAAACTTAGACCAGGCTGCGCATGCCTCTTTTTCCTTGACATAAATATTTTTTAGGGAAAGGTCCACTGCCTGATAGCATTTCTGAATAACATCTACTTTATGATAGAGCTCTTTTTGGGCAACTTCAAGCTTCTCGTTGATTTCTTATGCTTGTGTTTTGAAGGTCGAAATATCTATCATTGTGTTATCTATTAGGGTCAATCTGACCTGCAACTGCTCAATCAAATCGTCACGCTGAGTGATCAAACCTTGGATGGTCTGTGAAATCTGGTAGAGCAACTCAAGGTTATCCTGTAACTGCTTAATTTGATGCTGATGAGTAGCCCTGATTTGTTCAATGTCCTGGTTCATCCTGCTTTTGATAGTCTACTCTATACTATATATCTCATTCTGCAATTTCTCTACCAAAAGGCATTTATGTCACAGTTCTTCGGTTAAATTGTCTACTGACCATTGATTGGCAGTGGCAAAATCCCCTAATGAACCTGCAACTTCTTTCACAAACTCAGGACCATCATGGTCTTTCCCATCATACACCAATCTTTGCCTTTTAGTGACAACTCCATCCTTTTGGTGAGATTCCCTTTTTACAATATCTTTTCATTTCTTGCTAAAAAAAAAATATGAGGGAGGCATCTCTTCGGGCAAGATAGGAGTAATATCACCTACAAAATTGAGTTCGAACTAGGATTTCCGAAACCAGTTTGTAAAGGGGTTAATGATGTAATAGGAGACATAATTTTTGTGGAAGGTTCTTGTCCTGTTGTATTCGGGGTGTCGGCAAGAGTAGCTGGCGTTGAATGAGGAACAACTTGTCCCGGATTCATGAATGCTTCGAACCGAGCTAACACTTGTGGATCATTTAGTCCTGATAGTGATGCTCTTATTTCGTGAAAAAACACTTCTGGGCTTTTTGGGACTTCCTTAACTTTGTGCTTAGTGGATCAACTTGGCTCAGATCCTGTAGGTCTAGCTTAATGTGAAGGAGGCGTGTGTTCTAACTCTCCTTGCAATATCTTTGGTAAAAAATTTCGTCTGTGTTTTTGAAAGCTGAGGAAACTAGCTTGTTTCGGACTTCCTCATAAGATCTAACTCCATTGAACATTTCTTCATAAGGAGAATTCTCATGGATGTATCGCTTCATGTTAAACTGAGCCAGATAATTTTCCACTATCTTATGTGGATCATGCTTCTTGAACTCGATGTCAACTAATTTGACATCTTCTAGGGCTGCGGCCTCAACTTTAGAATGACCGAAATCTAATAGTGTGAACATGCCAACTTGAATGGGGAAAGTTGGACAAACCTTTTTTTGAGTTGCTTTTAACTCCTTGTTGATACCTCCTGCTACTATCCGGTATGCCACTTCTCTACACACCAGCTTGTCGGGCAAAATCTATGGAAGGGCATGATGAGGAACGGAACAACCAAATACTCTGATATAGCATAAATTCTCCTTAGTGACCCAGTATGAAAGTGTGCCTAAGTTCCTCATAATCCTTTATGAAATCCAGGGCAGCGGGTGACCATAAATAGCTATATGAACATGCACTACAATGTTGTGATAGATTTCATAAAAGAAACGTTTGGCATTCTCCTCCCATGGTTTGGAGTGGTAGAAATGAATTGGTTCAGAATTGGTCGGGGTCCAACTCCAGATCATTAGGGGAAAAAGGGTCATGAAACAAATGGCATCCATAACGTATGCTGACATGTAAAATGGAGCAGGTTTCCCTTTTGACTTTGTTGTTTTATACTCGGTGATTTCCTTGGCCAAATTATCATATGGAAATTTAGCCCAATTGAATGTATAACCCTCGGCTACCTCATTCATGATGGCTACCCACTCAACTAAGAAATGTGTACGGTTCTTCTTCCCAAACATGCAACAAAGCATCATGGCTATATAGAACATATGAGTGTCTAAAGACATCGTGGCGTACATACCATGAGCGTCGCCTCTAAATTTTTTCAGATGTCCCCACCAGGTCTTGACTATATCATGACCATTTCTACCGTATTGAGTGCATTCATTTCTCTCAAACTCTAGAAGAAATGTGACATTCTAAGTGTATTTAGGGGTAGGGGAAAGCTTGTACATTACTTGTAGGTTCTTTGGTTGGATAGAGCCGACGACGACCTGCTGGTGGTTGCTGATGCTCCTGGTTCGGATGTCGACATGTTACAAAGCCCAATTATCATATCGTTGTAGGGTATGTTTCTAGGTCATGCAACGATCTTATGCAATTCCGACTGTGCTACCAATCTAAGATTAGTTGTAAATGACTCGTCATCTTCTTCGACAGAGTTGTCTGGAGAGTTAATGATATGATGCTCTAAGACATCAATAACCTGCTTCCAAGTTTTAATGGCATCCGCAACTCTCGAAGTTGTGTCTGATAGGACATTTGTGTTTCGATTTGAATCATCACCTGTTGCGTCAAGCTTCTTTGCAGCTTTTCGTGGCACCATAATCCTCAAGGAAACAAAATTAGCCTACATGTGACAAGAGAAGTCTGTATGCTCTACACTGGATAGAAAATTGCTAATTGCAAATGGTAAAAACGATTTTGAAATTCGAAGTGCTTTATTCAAAAAGTCTATTGATCTTCGTATAGCTCTACTGACGAAGAATTTATTAAACTTAATGGAATTAATTACCTGGTGATTCACAATCTTTATTTGAAATCATCAACCTTAATCAACCATAAATTTCATGAATACTTCGACGGTTCGCGTTTAGAATTTTTGGATGTGATAGGGTGGACATCTCTCGAAGTCTGAATTCGCAGAGGAGTTAATCTCTAAGTAATCACTTTTATGTCTTAATTAATCATGTTTTAAAAATGTTGTATTAACTTTAAGTATTTTAAAAGTTCGGAATTCAAAAGTTTTGAATATAGCGCAAGAAAAAAATTCTGAAATCCGAAACTGTGAAGTGATTAATTAACACTTAATCATGACTAATTAAAGTTGTTAACTGTTTTATTAATTCCTTGAAAACACTTTTTACTTTTTGTAATCATTTTACTTTGACGCTTTGATAATCTGAGGATTGTGAAATAAAAAACTCCCGCAGAGCAATCTCTCGGAGTGATGTGGCAGGGATGATGTCATTCTGATGACATGTCAAGAAAAGAGAGGTGCCACATGTCACTTGAAAATGTGTGAATCATCCGACGTAAATGTCAAAAATAAGTGCCATGTGTCAAGCCAAGAAAATATATTTAAAGGGCATGTGTCCTATGACTCGTGTCCATGAGTCCTTTAGGAAAATTCACGAGTGGATATCTTTAGGACTTCGGAGTTTCAGGGTTTTCGTTGTTTAGGTTTGTTGGAATACCCAAAGCGCGAAGCTGCAAAGCGACCATTAAAGGATTTCTTTTAAAACTCAGGCAGCTTCAAAACTTCGAAGATCATTAGGATCATTCAATCAAGTTAGAGTTACTCGATAATGATAGATACCATAAGCGCCTTATTGATAAATAACAACCCATGGATTTATTTTAATTTTAAAAGGTCGCTTTCTATTTTTTTTGCTTTTTTGGGTAAAAATTATTTTTAAGAGGTAACATATATAAAGCTCAAAAGCTCAAAATTATGTGTGTTCTAACAAGGTACAAGTGGAGGGGAATGGGCATTGATCGAAACAACAGGTGAGTCGATGGACATGACCCCCCGCACTATGATAAGATGCCCATCATGAATGTCATTTGCCCATATTAGATGGCCTCCAGAGCTACCTGTCACCCCATCCGGGTGTGAATGGTCTTGGAGGGTTAGGGCTTGGAATTACTACTTCAAGGATTCGTTTATCAGAGCTTCCAAGATACAGTCAAGAGAAGAAGGGGGATGGGAAAGTCCCTCATTGGATAGACAGTTTGCCACTTTGTTGGCCTGTCTTTTGACGTGAGAGAGGACAATGGAATTGGATCTTAGTATGTTTTCGAGAGGAAGGTCCAGGAGGGACTCTAGGCACCAATTCTCCAGAATATTGCTTATGGAAAAACCATTTTGAAGACGAGTGAGAAGGTTGATTATAAGCAATGAATCCCCTTCTACGATAAACTTATCAAAATGATTTTCAAGGGATATATTTGGGCCTTTTAGAAATCCCCAAATTTCAGCTGAATTATTGGTGTTGGATCCAATAAAGCCAGTACAAATCCTGAGAATATCACCTATATCATTTCTGAAGATGCCCCCAAAGCCTACAGGGCCTAGGTTGCCCTTGGAGACACTATCAAAATTTATCTTAACAAACCCAACCAGAGGGGGAGTAGAAACTAGGACATGAAGAGGAAGGGGAAGGAAATATGGAAGGGAAAAGAGTGGGGATAGAGGAGAGGCATATTCAAATAGTCAAGAGACTCTTTTCCCTATCATCACATTTAAGTTCCTACTCATGCCATTTACCTATAAAGGTTGTTTCAAGGATTCTTTGCTTGATTTTAGTCGACATAGTGGGGAGTTTCAAAGACTCATTTTTAAAGATGCACTTGTTTCTCTCCTTCCACGTCTCCCATGGGAGGAACCCCAGGAAAAGCTTCCAAATTATGTTCAGGAGAAGACATTTGAAGCCCTAAATCCACTAGGAGGAATTGGTGATCCTAATGGATGCCACAATCATGTCAGTTTGTCTGAAAGTTATTGCTCCCTAATCCCATAGGGCTTGACTGAAAGATAAGGTGTTCAGAAGATGTTACAGGGTCTCACTATCTTTGCCACAAATAACACAAAGGCCTGGGCCTGAGAATCCTCGATGAATTAGTTGATCCCAAGTGAGAATTTTCCCATGAGAGACTAACCAAAGGAAGGTTGTCATTTTTAGCCACAAATGGGCTTTCCATATTTTACTCCAAATTCCATCGTCTAGGAGGGAAGCATGTTAAGGTTTAACCAAGTAAGCCTAATTTATAATGAAACAACCCACTGCTTGATAGCCCCATCTAATTTTATCTAGCTATCGTTGGGAGATCTTGATTTTTCTTACAAGAAGTTCCTCTTCCAAATTTTCCACGAAAGGTCTGAGCAATAGAGGAACATGATCTAGGTTGAGGGTCCATTTCCTCCAATCATCCACACTTGCCTCTTGCTGCCAATAAGAATGAACAATGTTGTCATGGACAACAAGAAGACTTTCTTTAAGGGGAAAGAGATCTGTATCGTTATGAAGCTTGGGGATTTGATGCCACAAGTTCTCCCAGAAAAGGGTTGAGAGTCCATCTCTGCTTTCCCAAAAGAAGTGATCTTGGATAAGGGATTTCTTCTGCCAGGGAGAATTCCAGATGATTGAGCCATGGTGAGTGTCAATCATTATGATGTTATCATTGTGGCTGATATTAGGAGCATATTTATTTTTCCACAAGGAGCTCCATGGTTCCCCTTTATTCTGCAACCATCTCCACCAGGTTTTAGCACCGAGGATGTCATTGATAATGTTTGGGTCTTTGATCCCAAGTCCTCCCTTGAGCTTAGACGTGCAGATTTTATTCCATGCGACCAAAGTCCATTTTTTGAGAGAGTCAGTACCTTGCTAGAGAAAGGCATTTTTGGGCCTCTGATTTATCATGATTTTACTGTTCAAAGTGTATATTTTTGTATCATGTCGTTCACCCATTGTCACTGTTTTTAACCATCTTTCGCCAGAAACACACCGAAATCCCTTCTTACATGTCTACAAAGTTTATTGTCGTTATTTCCATTATTTTTAATAAATTAATTAGAATATGGCTTGGTTTACTAATGATGATTTATGATGATGTCGCGTTCATTAGCATAGTTATGTGCCTTATGGACAAATTTACGCACACGGGTTTTGTTAAGGGCGACGTTGTTATGCTTTCACGTTATCCAAAATATGCCCAGATTGATTCCTCACGTTGCCAACCCTCAAGTATGTCTAGATAAGCTTAAAAACCAACCAACAAACTTCTAGCACAAATTTTGAGGAGATGAGGATGAATCTTAGAAATCTAAGATATGGGTTTTGTGTAAAATAGCCTCATTTAGTTGACTTGTAAATTGTTTTCTCTAAAGATGCATGGTTTGGGAGACATGGACAGTTATTTGAAGCATATTTTCATAGTTGCAGCTAGCGACGCACCAAATTGAGGGACCAACGAAAAAAGAAACCAAATCAAGTTAATGTAATCAGATTTGAGTTGCTTATTCAACCAAATCTCTGCTAAAAACACAAAGAGATAATATTTGGAAGCCATTCATAGTTGGTTGTTTAGATTTTGGGGCAGATTGTTCCAATCCACCCACATCTCTCCTCCAATCCATCCCCATCTCTCCTTATATCAATTTATGAGCATATTATTTGTTGAGGGGGGCAGATTGATAGTTGTGATAAGAAGCAGAGGGACCAAACTTTGTTCAACATTTGTATTATGTTTTGATTCTGGAATATAAGACAGGCTTATGCGTAATTGTCTTATGAGCCTATGAATTTGTAAGTGTGTAGTGGGTGTACTTCTGAGGGAAGGCAGGGCCTTCTTCATCTTAGAAGTAGCACACTAGTTAGTTTCTTCTTTTTTTTAGAGTTAAGTTTGAATTTGTAACTGGTACAGTTTCAGAATTGATTCACGTAGTAAGTGTGATATAATATAACAGTAGTGATTGGTTAATGTCACCATGTATTTATGTTGCGTGGTTAATTCATGCTTGTGACAACATGGACTTTAGCTTGATTGATTATCATTTTAATTGGTGATCCTTTGAATAGATAACTTTCAGAGCTACAATTATTTTTGCAATCAATGATTACCAATCTTTCATTCATCGACAACTGCCCATGAAAAATATCATGTTTTCATGCATTGGTTTTAGTTCTAATATTTATGTTTTGGTTAAAGGTTGTCAATCTAATCGACATAATGTGTCCAAAAGAGTATTGTTTAATGTAAAATATATATACAACCTGCAATTCTACCTTAGAATATCCATTGTTAGATGAGCAACCATTTTCAGGGAGTTATGATTTTATTTAATGTTGGTGTGAACTTGTTTAATTCCTGAGTGTAATTTCATTTGATGTTGTGTGGATTGAAAGACTAGTTTCTGCAAGATCAGATCAACATGCTTCATTGTCAATCCTTGGACATGAACATGAACAAAGTACCCTCTAAACACTAGATTGTTAAGAGCTGCATTGCCACACATACATGTCATTTAATTCCTCATCGATTGGCAAATTGCTCGTGTGAAGAATCTTAACTACATTAATTGGTTCTAGTTGTTTTTATCATCTCATAGATCTTAGATTAGGTTCTAATCCTGCATACATTTTGTTTGCATCTCACAAGCTTATGAGCCCCCAGATTTATGATTTAATGTCAGGAGTTTATACATATTAATATCTGCACATTTTTGTGTCGTTGTCGAGGAGATGTTAAAAGGATTAGGGCATTCATAGTTTAGTTCTTTAGTTTTTATGAAAATGTGTTTTTTTATTCATGGAAAGACTAACTCGTGTGAAAAGATGAATTGGTGACAGCGAGGTCTAAGTCACATGAGGAGTCCAATTACATGAAGCATTTTTGTAGTTGATCTCATTTCATTTCTTCAATAGATTAAGTTCAATTATTTTAGGTGCAGTAAGAACCCATGTATACTAATACATTTATGAGTGGGACCTCTAAACCAAAGAGTTGTGGACCACACTCGATGAAGATCAGAAACTGGAGCCAGGGATTGAATATTTTTTGGCATGCTTATCCTCAGATCCTTTGTGGATAGGAAGTGTGATGACCATCTTTCAAAAGAAATTTATGGCATGACAACCAAGGGAAGTCGAGGAGACAAAGAATATATTGAAACTTGGTTCCAAACAATCATTCAGCCACAACACCACTCCATATTTCGAAAATTCTTAGCATTATGTCCATAAGAGCAGTTGGCCTCTCATATCCTAGTACTTATCAAGGTATACTCTTCAGATTTGGATATGAGTTTAATTGAGATCTTGTTATGTAAATGGATGCATTGAAATTATTCCTACACTTGAAAGAGAATTTCTTTTCTTTCAAGTAGACTAAGACAAGGTAGAAAAATAAACAAATAAATAAAATAGTAAAGAGAAAAATAAGTCCAGTTGTGAAAACCAATTTACTGGCACAACTGGCACGAGTTTTCCTTGAAAACTTGGTTACTGGCGAGTAAAACTCATAATAAATTTCTACATGTTGGTTCAATCTTTTATTACGGTTCTTCAAATCTTTTTGGTTCTATGATCGTGTTGGATTGATGGATTATTCCTTAAGGCCTTTGTTCCGACAATCTTGGCCCGTCGACTCCAACTCCTTATCTCGGTACCAAGATCAGAGATTTTGATAATGCCTTGGAACTTGTATGCCTTAATGATAGGTTTCCTCACTAACAACAGTGGGGATGCATTAATGCCTCCTAACTATCAAATCCTACAAGTCACTTGATGCCATCACATCTATTTGTGCCTAACGTGATGCATTAGAATTACTTTGACACTCATTGACATTAATGGTGAGAGGTGTCATGTTGGTTAACAACATTCATTAATGGTTGGTATTGCAATGAGTCTTCTCCATGTTCGACTTCAAGAACATTCATTCACATGGACAAGGTTGTATATTAAGGGGGTAAAGATGAATACTTTCAACAATATATAACAAGCATGCATATGTCTTAAATTTTAGCAAGTGTGTTAGTTCATATTTTTTTCCATATTTTTAGTTTCAGCTCATTTCAGTTTTAGCAGATAATCTACAGTATAAGAAAGAGTAAAGGCATGTGAATCTAGACTGTCAAAATCCCTAGAGTCTGGTTGTACAAGCCACCTATGTTTATGTAAGAGATCAACACTTCATTTAGTATGCGCAGAATTTAAGGAAGAAGGGTTGCACAAGCAATCATCCTCAACACAATTCAAATTTATCACAACAACCACTTAAAGAGGTAAACTTGAGGTAAAACCAACTTTTAAACCTTTTGATTTGTTAAAATTTTTGGAAATTTTGATAAGAAAACTACTGTAAGCATGTGATATTTGTGTTTTACCCTATTATATAGACCTTTTTATCAACCTTATAAACCACCTTCTTTTGTTATGGTTGTCCTCTCGCATGTAATTTAATGACCAACTCCACATGCTATAATTGTTTTCAGACTTCGTACCTTACCCATTATCAAATCACCCTTGCTCTGGTTGAGCTCCATGTTATGATTCATTATTTATTTGCAAATTCTTTCCTTCCATGTGATCTTCTTATTGTTTGCCTCGATCATAATGTTGTGCAAAGGAGAAAGTTGTTCTTCTAAGATATCACCACTCCCTTGTTTAACTTTGTCTCGTTGCTTCCATACAATATGGGTAGATCCATATTTCCTCTCCCATATCTTGCTCACCTTGGAATGACATACATTTTATTTGTGATGGGTTTGATTCAAAATATGAAAGCACTCTCCTTAATGAACTATCAAAGTGATGATCTTGAGAAAAACGAATTATTTCACACACGGAATGGCTTGACTTCATGGTACATGTTTGTAGCACTGGATCATAAATCACATGGGGCAATACTTGGACTATGTATCATAAACAACTGTTCATTCAAATAAACATTTTCAAACTATTAATGGAAGCCAAAAATACATGGGTACGGGGCCACAAAGAGAAAGGGGTTGTAGCAACTTTTGTTCATACATTCTTGCAATTGTTTGTGATTAGGTATGAGAAGTGCAATTGCTCTCTTTTACATCATCAATGGTAAACTATGTACAATCCTCACCTACAACTCTCATTTCAATTATGTTCTATTTAATTTATCTTGGAAAAATTTCACAGTGGGCAACTTGTTTTGACTGAGCAGCATGAGGCACATGAATATCATTAGTTATTTGTTGAGTTCTTGAATAGGTTGAAAGACTTGTTGAAATGAGTTTGGTTGTTGTAGAGTTCACAAAAGAATGTTGTTTTTGGAAAATATTTCCTTTGGCTGAAGTGTCTTCAGGACTTTCATTATAGCATGGATCTGGCCTTCTTTCCATACTGTTGTGACAGCTAGTGGATTGGCCCAACTAATGGAAAAATTTATAAAAGAAACTTTACACAGATGCAGGCGATTGAGAAAAGTGAAATATGGTGGTGTGAAATTAGCGGCAATTAACCTTTTACGGGGATTGATGGTGTCGTTTATCTCTGTTCCTGTCAAATATCTCAAAAGGGGACTAATAAGTGACACAAGATTATTTTTATTAGAGAAGAACAAATTGAACTAGTAGGCATCGTTTTCACCTCCATATTATTCATGCGCATCATAGTATGGTGTGAAGACAAAAGTTCAGTTGATATTTTCCTGAGAAGTCACAAACCAGCTAGATATGATATGTATGCATGAGGTTATTCATATATTCCCTATAGTAGATATACAACAGATCTATGTGACATGTTTAATGTTAAACAATAACAACAATAGGAAAGCCCAAATTGTGCAATCAAATAAATACAATGAAAATGGCATCCACTGTGCGTTTTCAACAGACAACAAAGAATAAAGGAAAGCTAATCATAATTTCTGTCAAAAGCAAAACTATGGATATCCCGAATGTTCAAGAAGGTATGGGAGGATATTCTTTCTGGAAAAGTGGAGGAGGACAACAATTTGCTTTGTAAACTTTTTTGTATTTTCATTTGTGGATTTAAAGCAATGGGACTTTTATATTGGTTTGCATTTTCGACTTTGGTCCTTGAACTTCTTGTAATATTGAATGACCTGTGATGAGAATCATAAGTCTTCAACATAGAAGAGAGTGCAACCTTATTAGAGCTTGTAAGAATGGTGTCAATCGACATCCACTATAGGTGTGTCGGTTTTTTTGGTTCAGCATTGGCTATTATGGGAACCTCAGTTTCCAGTAGTACACCAATGTCAATTTTGAACCAACTTTTGTTTCTAGTAGTACACTAGAGTAATCTTGATTTCAGTAGACCTTCAACACTGGTATTATTTATTTTGTTTGCATGTGGACATGCAAAGACTCAGGTGTGGGGGAGATGTTGGGCCTCCTATTTATCATGATTTTACTATTCAAATTGTCTGTTTTCACATCATCCCATTCACCCATTGTCATCATTTTTAACCATTTTTCTCCATAAACACACTGAAACCCCCCCTGTACATGTCTACATAGTTTATTCTTGTTATTTCCATTATTTTTAATAAATTAATTAGAATATTGCTTAGTTTACTAATGATGGTTTTTTATGGTGCCTCGTTTGTTAGCATAGTTTTGCGCCTTATGAACAAATTTGGGCACACCAATTTTGTTAAGAACGATCTTGTTATGCTTTCATGTTATCCAAAATATGCCCATGTTGATTCCTCATGTTTCCAATCCACAAGATGCCCGGACGGGCTTAAAAACTGACCAACGAACTTCCAGTGCGACTTTCGAGGAGATGAGGGTGAATCTCAGAAATCTAAGATATGGGTTTTGTGCAAAATAGCCTCATTTAGTTGAAATCAAATAATTTCCTCAAAAAATGCATGGTTTGGGAGACATGGCTAGTTATTTTAAGCATATTTTCCTAGTTGCAGCCAAAGATGCACCAAATTGAGTGCCCAACCAAACAAGAAATCAAATCAAGTTAATGTAATTAGATTTGAGTTGTTTATTCAACCAAATATCTGCTAAAAACACAAAGAGATAAGATTTGGAATCCATTCATTATTGGGTGTTTAGATTTTGGGGGAGATTGTTCCAATCCACCCCCATCTCTCCTTATATAAATTTATGACCAGATAAATTGTTAAGTGGGGAAGATTGATAGCAATGATAAGAAGGAGAGGGATCGAACTCTGTTCAACATTTGTACTATGTTTTGATTCTGGAATATAAGACAAGTTTATTCATAATTGTCTTCTGAGCCTCTGAATTTGTAAGTGTGTAGTGGGCGCACTTATGAGGGAAGGCAAGGCCCCCTTCATCTCAGAAGTAGCACCCTAGTTAGTTTATTTTATGTATTAGAGCTAAGTTCGAATTTGTTACTCGTATAGTTTCAAAATCGATTCCTATAGTAAGTGTGATATAATATAGCAGTAGTGATTGGTTAATGTCACCATGTTTTTATGTTGTGTGGTTAATTCTTGCTTGTGAGAACAAGGACTTCGTGCTTGATTGATTATTAATTTAAATGGTGATATTGTGAATACATAATTGTCAAAGATGCATTTGTTCATGTAATCAATACCAATCTTTCATTGATCAACAATTTTCCATGAAAAATATCATGTTTGCATGCATTGGTTTTAGTTCTAATAATTATGTTTTGGTTAAAGGTTGTCAACCTAACCAACATAGTGGATCCAACAGAGTATTGTTGAATGTAAAATCTATATCCAACCTACAATTCTACCAAAGAATATCCATTGTTAGATGAGTAACCATTTTTAGGGAGTTATGATTTCATTTAATGTTGGTGTGAGTTTGTTTAATTCTTGAGTGTAATTTCATTTGATGTTGTGTGGATTGAAAGACTAGTTTTTGCAAGATCATATCAACATGATTCATTGTCAATCCTTGGTCAGATTAGCACTATGTCATCCACAATATGGTTATGGGACAAAGGCGAGGAGGAATTACACAGAAATCCCTTGAAGACGTTGGCAGAGAATGGTCTCTTTGATGCTTCTACCTAAACCTTTTTCCATAAGAATGAAAATAAAGGGGGACAAAGGGTCACCTTGCCAAATACCCCTAGATGGTCGAAAAGGGGGTGCGAGGAAGCCATTGAGTAGAATGGAGAAAAAGGATTAGGATATGAGTTGCATAATCCAAATGACCTAGGAGCAATGGAATCTAAAAGCTAATAGAATTTCCCTTATATACTGCCAGCTTCACTTATCAAAAGCCATGGACATATCTAATTTGATAAGCATTCTCGAGGTTCTGGTAGTTTTCAAAGAGTGGATCACCTCATTGGCCAAGAGAATGTTGTCCAAGATTTGGTGTCCCTCTACATATCTCGATTATTCAGGACCCACCAATATATGCGTGAGGGGTTTTAGTCAAGAGGAAATGACCTTTATAATGATTTTGTATAAAACATTGCATCGGGCTGTGGGACGAAATTGCAAAGGGTAAGTGGCTTGAGATTATTTAGGAATGATAGTAATGAAAGTAGCATTCAGAGTGGGGAGGATTCTGAAAATTCTTTGAGATTCAGAGACCAGATCCCACACATCCATTCTTACAATGGGCCACCAATGATGGAAAAAATCGGTGGTAAAGCCATCGAGACCGTGGGATTTTCCTGGGGCGAGGCCCACGATGGTCGCCTCTACTTCAACAAGGGATATGGGGCACAACAAACTATCATTCTAATCATTAGTTACAATCAATGGGATGTGTTGGGTGATGGAGTGGATGACGATTGAGCAGTTTGGTTGAGGTTTAGTTAACAGGGTACTGAGAAAAGATATTATTTCATGTTCAATATCATGATGGGAAGTGAGTTAATTACTTTGGAAAAGTTGAGCTGAGTGATCCGATTGGAATGTCTTCGTTGAACCATAAAGTGATGGAAAATGTTGGTATTGTGTTTTCCCTCTGTGGTGAACCAACTCGATTCACTTACGTAAATACCCAATGTAGGTAAGATAACAGGTTATAATCCATAAAGGATAATATATTAAATAATGTATATGAATATAATATGAGATGAATACAATGAGAATGAGGGCACATTTATATATCCTTACAGGGGGTGCCCTTTCATGAATAGACACGTCCTTTAGATAAGACATGACTTTTGATTTATGATGTGTTTATTTATTATATTTACTTATTATTAATTATATCTATTTCTATATATATTGTGTTCATAACATTGTCTTCCCTTAAAAATGCTTTGTCCTCAAAGCATACCTTATGGAAGACTTATTTTTTATTCTGGCTTGTAATTATTGTCTCTTGATTATTCATTCTTGAGTTAGTGATCGTTGAAGACCTGAGATGATAGGATCTTCTAATCGCTGAGCAAAACTGTCGAATTGTAAAAGAGTCTGCCCACTCTAATTCGATCTTCTGCAGAACTGGGTGTTTATAGGGTTCTTGGAAAAAACTTGGTGTATTTCGACTCCCGTGATAGCTTCTACTTTGAGCACCACTTGTAGTGGAAGTAATATTCTTCGGCATATTAGTCATTTTTTTTCTCTTGATACGTTGATTGGTTGAAGTATCAAATTTTGTGATTAGGATGTTGATAAGGCATTCTTGCAACTTGATCTTTACTTCGTATACTTGTAGCTTCTTCTTGATTAACACTTGGAATTGAGTCTTCTTCATAGCCTGGCTTGTTTCTACTTCAACATGTGAAGACCTCTTTAGACCAATTGAATCCCTTTGAGATGTAAGGTTGACTGGCTCTGTATTAATTGCTTTATCCACCATCAGGTTTTTTCCATTTGAATACTTTTGTAGTTCCATAGGTTCATTCGTTGTCTCTTTATCTACCAATGATTCCTCATTGATAAGTTGTTCTAACTTGTCTTGTATCATCTTCTTATCACTCTTTATATTTTTAATTCGGGTGAATAAAATTTGATTATGAGCTTTTAGGCGACAATTCTATTCATCCTTCTCTGATAATTTCTTACTGAGATCGTGATTAGCTTGTTCTAACTTCTGATCCCTATGCTTCTTATCTTTTCACTCGTTGAGTTGTACCAATAAATTTTGGTTATGATCTTTTAAGTAATAAATGTCTTTGTCTTTTTCCTGTAATTTTCCCTCAAGATTTTGTTTTTGTCTCTCTTCTTGTTTTTTTAGCATTTGCTCCAACCCAACTTGAAATTGTAAATTTTTGTTGTGTTGTTGATAATGAATTAATTGGTTTTCTAAT
>SNQJ01S0168853.1:0-20748 GCA_010110895.2 Picea sitchensis | reverse complement strand
TATATCACTTAATTAATTAATTAATTAACCATTTTGCCTCTAAAAAGTGATTTATCCATCCTGATGGCTTCTTCGGCCACTGAAAGACACTTCTCATCATCTTATCCTGTAATACTCTTCCTCCTAATTCCGATGAGCTATTACACTTAGAGGTTTCTCCAAGTAATATGCCCATTATGACCTTCTTAGTGAATTTAATTAAGATATGACACATAATAAGTCAAAATTACGGAAATCGTCGGAATGCAACGGAACCAAAGCCCAGATGTGCGGAATGGATCCTAATGATGAACGATACAAGACGGGTCCAAATAAACCCCCCAATATCTCCCGAACTCTCTGTCACCCCTATCTGGCTACTCGAGTAGGCATAACACTCTGAAATGTTGTAATGTTATAATGTCCCAAAATGGGGACATTACAAACTTTTTCTTAAATTTATGAAAGAAACAAAAGATGGCAAAATAATGGGCTTGGAAAAAGTGCATTGCAAACTAAGGTACCACACACCCTCTACAAAGGCACCCATGAATGAGACACTACGACCTCTTGTATGGCATGAGCCCTATGCCCATTAAGTCTTGACTCTAACCACTTCACCCACTTTACATGGCTTAGAGAGGGATCTCTTGGAAACTCTCCTTGACTTAGGGCAAGATCTACCCAATAGGACACCTCATCAACCCCCCATATTCAAGCTTGGCAAGTCGCATAATGTCTTTGAGCACTTAATTGTTTGACATAGTAATCTTTGATGCACATGCTTAGGTGGCTCATTTATTGATTGGATTCACTTATCGTGATGCTATGACTTGAGATCCTTGGAGAGCGTGCTTATTTGTCTTTGCAGGACCTAGTTGGTGGACAGTTTTGGAAGAACAAGCCTAGCTTGGGCTTCCATGGGGCTTGAAGCCCACAAGTGGATGCCAAGGGCCCGCATGCCGAATGAGAGAGACCAAACTTTGAAGGCCTAGAAGATGACTTGGATGACATAACCTAGCCCCCACATGCCAAACGTTTTTCTTATGAGAGGCAAAACGTCACCTTTAGAGGCATGACATCACCTAGGGGGGTTAGGTTTTGGTGGTGAAGTTGACATGTTGGCCTCGCATACATGGACGGATTCCTGATGAGTTTGGGATTCAGCAAGAGTGTTGTTGATCCAATCCTATACTATCACATTGTTGGTGACGAGTGCCTGATTTTGGTCATGTACGTTGATGATTTATTCCTCACTGGTTCAGAAAGTCTTATTGTTGAATGCAAGCGTGCATTAACTTCTAAATTTGAGATGAAGGATCTGGGTATGATGCACTACTTCTTCGGACTAGAAGTGTGGCAGAGGACTGATGAAATTTTCCTGAGTAAAGGAAAATATACAGTGGAGATATTGAAGAAATATGGTATGACAGACTACAAGTCCATGCCTACACCGATGGTGATGGATCTGAAGAAAATGAACGATGCTTCTACTGATTCAGGCAAGATTGATCCACATCTTTACCGACAGCTAATTGGATCATTAATGTATATGGTTAACACCAGACCCGATATATGTTATGCAGTGAACGTACTTAGTCGGTTTATGAGTCAGCTGAGACAGACACTGGATAGTAGCGAAGCATGTATTGAGATATCTACGAGGCACAGTTGGATATGGCCTGAGATATGCCTCTGGTGTAGACATGAGAATGCAGGGATATGTCGATGCAGATTGGGCAGGGAGTGCAGTGGACCGAAAGAGCACATTCGGTTGTTGTTTTGCTTTGGGATCTGCCATGCTTTCCTGGTGCAATAGGAAACAGAGCTCTGTGGCTTTGAGTACCACAGAAGCAGAGTACATAGCGTTATGTGTGGCAGTCCGCAAAGCAGTGTGGCTTCGCAAGCTCCTTGCATATTTATTTGGTCATGAGATGGATTCCACCATTATTCATTGTGATAACCAAAGTTGTGTGAAGCTCTTAGAGAATCCCGTGTTTAACGATAAATTGAAACACATTGAGATATGGTGTAGAGGAAAGCAGTACATGTGCAGTACCTTTCTACACACGAGCAGGTTGCAGATGTCTTCACCAAACCGCTTGCCAGGACAAAGTTCATGTACTTCCGTGAGAGACTTGGCCTGGTGGAGAATGCCTCCCTAGCTGAGAGGGAGTGTTGTTGATTGCAGCTTCATGAGACATCCTCTAGATCGTTCTCCTCTGGACTGAGTTGAGACATCTGTGAGTGAGAGCCCAAGTGTTGGGTGTGCCCATGTGATGGGTGCACGTCAGACTCTGGACTGAATTGTGATGACGTGAGGTCTCTTTCTTTGTACTCCTCTGGACTGAGTTGAGTCAGCTTGAGATGGTCTCCTGCCTTGTACTCCTATGGACTCAGTTGAGTCAGGCTTGAGATGGTACTCCAGATGATTCTCCTGTGGACTCAGTTGAGATAGAGATCTGTTGAGTATGGCGTCCCTGTGGCTAAGCACAGGTGGACGTGTCCCTAGTTGTTGAGCACTAGTGGACATGTGACATCCTTTGCTATATTGTCTTAGAGTGATATTTACTTGTAACCCTAATTTGTGATGTAAAGGGTACAAGTCGACCCCACCATATGTGAAAGATAATTAATATTTATGTAATGATTAATTATATTACTGAGTTATTGAGGTCGGCCCTATTGTGCCAAGAGACACACCTATTGTTGTGTCTAGTCTTGTATAAATAGAGGTGAATCCCCATTGAGGATTACACACTCTCTCACTTGTCATTTGGAAATTTCAGACCTACTTGTACAGCTGAAGTGCGCACCTCTCTTGGGCGCTAATTTCAAGGTTGTAGAGCACCCTCTTGTGTGCATCTAGGGTTTATGGTTTGTGGGATCTTCTCTTGAAAATATAGCAAAGGATTGTTGGGTTTTTCCCTTGTTTGAGAAGGGTTTTTCCCTTGTTTGAGAAGGGTTTTCCCAAGATACTTCTTGTGTTCTTGTGCATGGTTATTCTTCTTGTGATCTTGGTTATTGAAGCGTTTGTGTATGGTGTTGCTGCATTTGTTTATGGTTCAAGTACATGCTAAATGAAATAAACCTCATGCTTGAGCCTAGCACATAGAGAAAATTCAACACGGATCGCCAAGCCCCTCGTGAAATTTCGAAAATTACTATCTAAGGATGGCATGCTTTGGTCAAATTTTGTTCCATCGCTATAAAATTTCAGTACCCAACAAAATGGTGGGTAACAAGTCCCACTGGGTTACCAGCCACTATTGTGGTTTAGTCGCCCTCCATCCGGATATTCTAGGAAAGAAGGGGGGATCCCACGAGGTTTTCCTTGCAATATATATATATAAACTCACGTAAATTCATCTTAAATTTGGAACTTATAAGCACCGAGAGATTTGTTCTGATTTCTTTTTGATCCCTCTCGGTGCTTAATAGATTCGGAGTTAAGATGAATTTACACTGGTTACTTCTAAAGTGCAAAACCAATTCACCTCTCCAAAAAATTTCTCTCTTACGGAAATCACTTGTCAGTCTTTGACTACTATAGGTATATTCACCAAAATATGATTTTGCCAACATTGTCAACATACCCCACACTCTATGGATGACCTTAATTGAGAATTTTATGAAACAAACTATAAGGTATCATCAATTGTCCTGTGTTATTTCCAAGAGAGATTACGAGAACAGGATCCATAATAAAGGTCGCATTTCTAATCAAATTCTGCCTTTAAAACAATAACTACAACAATGTATGTAAAGATTGTGTGATGTTCCACTCTTTCAATTATTCAAGCTTTTTAGCTGTGAGTTGCATGGAAGTTAATAAATTTGGAAATAAGCCAGCCATTAGAGATTTATGAGGCCTTTTAAAATTCGTACAAGTTAAATAGCACTTAAAGTGCTTCTCCACATTTTCATTGCTTTAAAGTTTACTCATTAAGATCAGGTGAAAATTCTAAAATATCAACAGTAAACTATGAAAGAGAGAAGGAAGGCACTCAAGAGCTTCCTTATGATTTCCATATATTCAGAAACATATCAAGCAAGCATCTGTCTTTCTTTTGTGTCACCTGTGCAAAAACAAAGGGTCCTCCATCACGCATACGAAGTGAATCCCGCTCCATAACTTTCAAGTCAGCTCCAACTGCTTGTGCAAGATCAGTCTTGTTAATGACCTGGACAAAATGATAGCAGTTTTAGTTCTGGAAGCCATTTTTAGCATAAGAATGCATCTGAAATCATAATTGCAAAGGGGATTCTAGATGGCTAGAATTAAAGACATTGTGCACATGGAATTCTTCACAACACATTGATCATGCATTTGAAATAGTAGATTAGAAAGAAAATGTCTTATGAAAACCTTTTAAGCTCCACATTTCTGACCTGAAAACATTAAATAAAATATGCATTTTACATACAAGAAGGTCTGCCTGGGTAATCCCTGGTCCACCCTTGCGAGGAATTTTATCGCCACCAGAAACATCAATGATGTAGATTATATAGTCTGCAAGTTCCCTGCTGAAGTTTGCAGCAAGATTATCTGAATTCCATGAACAAAGAAGCAACATAAGACTATGTATTAATTGTAGAAAGAAATAATGCAATCTCTATCAAATGAGAATGGTTGCATGCCTGAAGTCATCCAAGGATGCAATCATTACTTCTCTCCCCTTTTATCAGCTTCAGAGAGAAGATTTCTTAATCTAAGCAAATGGACTGAAGTGAGCCTAACAGCCCATGTAATTGTACAAGAAAGGCCCATGAGAAACTTATGGTTTTTAGTTTCATTAATTATGGTTGATTGTTAACTATGGCTAGCTAAAAGACTCAAAGAATCATTATTTAATCATGATAATGCCCAGGAACCTCAGTTACAGGATAAATAATCTCAGAAAATGTAGGCAGCTATGTGCTAGATCAATGTGGATCATATTGAACGCTGGGACCTTAAATGATTGGAGACCGCATTAACAGGTGGTTTAAGAGGGAGCTAAATTAACTTGGAGAGTGTCGAACAGGACACCAAAGATGACTACACATTGGCTGTGATCACTATGGTGTGGCAATGACTACTAGCAATACCCCACCTTTCTAGTCATCCATGATAATTCTATCATTGTGAATTCTTGGCCATTATTTGTGCTTTTAGATAGGAGTATGTGGCTTTTATGTATAATGATATGCCCTAATATTGCACAGACCCTTTCTCTTCATTACTTTTGGGTCTTTTATCATTCTTATGCTGAGATTTGAACTCAAGAGATTTAGTTTCCTTTGTAGGATCCAATGGCTGGGTTAGGAGAGAAATTTTCAGATTTTCTGACACTTTTCCACCATTATATGCGTCTGCAATAAGAACTACCTACACAGTTACCCTGCAGTCTACATTTGAGGTTAGGTAGATAAAAAAAATAGTGCAAATTCAGAATTCAGCTCTTGAAGAGAGTGGCCTGCACAAAGAAGAAAGCAGCTTTGGATTAGAAGGCCATTTTAGGCTATTTTCCATGGTTTTTAGACTTCTTATCCTCTTTAAAAGGACTTCACAATATTTAATTGACTGAATTAATTTATAGATGAAACCCTTTCATTTCCTAGTTTCGTATTCTGCCCTTGTCTTTATGATGTTATGGCAGATTAAACATGATTTTTGGATATAGTTGGCGGTTATTTATTATTGCAAGCATGTAAATTTTCATCATTAGAAGCCATAGTGAAATATACCCTAGGGATAGGGTAATGCACTGAGTTGGATGGTATTGTGGACATAATTTGGTCATAGTAGGGACATTGCTGGTCACATGGTGCCACAAAATAGTTAGCCAGAACCATGTGAGTTTCAGTACATGAATGATAGCCAATTTGCTATCCTGCACTTGTTTCTTCAGCATCAATGAATCTGCTGGTGGTGAGGAGGTCTTAGGCTTTTGTACTCCAAGTAACTATAGCTTTGCCCATCTCTAAATTCAAAATCTTGTTCTAATCAGGAGTTTGTAGAAACTATTGTAAAAATTGAGTGTATTGTGCTTCCTCAAGTGTTTCTCTTATAGAATTAAGGTCATTTAATGCATCAACTACCTCATGCTCTGCAAAACCTTCAACTTCATTACTAGAAAGGTTTGAGTGTGCTGGCAACTGTCATGACAATTCGTCCACTCTTATTGTCTTTGTCAACATCTCAATTGTTATCTACTCCCTCGCAAATTGAGCAGTACCATCTTGTTGCTTCTTCTTCTTCTTCTTGGGACACTGTCCTGCATAGTGACCCATCTCTCCACAAGAAAAGCATCTCACTGTGCTCATGTCTCTCTCTTTCCCACCACCACTCTATTGTGGTTTGGCCCCTCCCTTGGGACCCTGTCTAGCACCCTTGTCGATCTTCTTCTTGCCCTTAGTCCACAAAGCAAGATCCTCATCACCCTCTGAAATACGTTGTTGTCCTAAAGATCATGAGTTGCATCTCAACTCCTCCTGTACGAAGTCATCCCAACGTCTCTCTAAGGTAGGCATGACCTCCCGGGCTACAATGCCTAGTACAAATGAACCCCAATGTTTGGAAAAGTTGTTCAAAGCTATCCTCACCAAGAAGTCAGGATCCACAATCTCCCCGACTACAGCCAACTCATCTCGAATCTGTGTAAATCTGCCAAGGTATGATGTAACTGACTCGGAATCGAGCATCTGAATGCTCCTGAGCTTGTCCTACAAAACCATCTTCTGGTTCTGATTGGGACTCTGGTAAAGCTTTCACAATGAGGCCCATATCTCAAAGGCATAGTCTTTCCCAGTCAAATGGGGTATGATGTGGTCCCTCGCCGCATCACAAATAGTCCTCTTTGCCTTGTTGTTCCTCTTCCTGTAAGGGGTCAATAACCCTTACTTTGCCCCTTTACAATATTAAAATCCAATTTAACCCTAAAATGCACATAAGAAGCCCTAAAGATGACGTCAACCCTCTCTAGGGTGACGTTTTGACATTTTTACGTGAACATTGAGCTTGCAGATGAGTCGTTGGGCCTCCAAAGCCTCCTCCCTCATGTGCTAGGCTCATCTCTGTCATGAAAAGGGTCTTCTTCCTCCAAAAATGCCAAGTGTCCATCTCCACCACCAAACCCTAGCCCTAGGGTGACGTCAAGCCCTCCAAGTGTGACGTTTTGGCCTCAAGAAGCAAAACCTTGGGCTAGCAGGGGCTAGGTGAGGTCCTCCAAGCTGTCTCTCAAGCCTCCAAAGGTTGTCATCATCGTCCGGTTGTGCGGGTCATGGTATCCATCCTGTGGGCTTCAAACCCCAAGGAAGCCCAAGCTAGTCTTGTTCTTCCAAAACTGTCCACCGACAAAGTCCTACAAAGACAATGAATACACCCTCCAAGGATCTCAAGTCAAATGCATCATGATAAGTAAATCAAATCAATAAAAGAGCCACCTAAGCATGTGCCTCAAAAACCACCTCATCAAACTAAACAAGTGCTCAAAGATCCTATGCAATTTTCCAAGTTTAGGTATGGGAGGGTTGACAATGGGACCTGTTGACCGCCTATTCAACACAGGGGTCAACCCACGTACCATGAAGCATTCATCTATGTCGAAGATCATCTTGGTTCTACTTGGTGTCTGATGTTCCAGCATCAAATTTTGTAAACGAAAAAGCAATTTCGCACCCTGCGATGGGTTGATAATGTAATGAGTCGCCAGGTCGAACCGTTGGAGGTGAGTGCAGGATGTTGCCATTAGAGGTTCCCTTTCAGGGTTTTATCCGCCGGGTTGTTAGCCGGGCTCAGAGACTTTGGTTGACTTCCAGTTTCCTCCTCACGGCGCGGCAATGTCCCTCAGCGAGTGGTGAAGGCGTCACCCAGTGGTTCGTCTTTAAGGTAAACTATGTTTAGGAATGTTGTAAAATGACCATGCTAGGCTGATCTAAAGTTCGCGAATTTAAATTGAGTCTAGGTAATTTTTATCAATTAAATTTTAATTAATTTTCCTGGTTCGAATTATTAATTATTTATTAATTGAAATGTTTTAAAATTGATGTAAGAAGCTTTAGTCAGGGGTTTTGATAGAATTATTTATTATCAAAAAGTATACTTGGCACTTACGCATATGGGCCATGTTTAAAACGGGTGGGAGCTAGTTTTGGTGTGTCTAGAAGTCACTTCAAATTGATGGATCAAGCGGCAATTTTAATTGCCAAGGTCAAGTGTCAAATTATTGTAATTATTTGGAGTTGTGAGTTAGTAGGTTGGTGGCAATGAGCAGGAAAAACCCCCCCTAACCTACCAAAACCCATCCTAACCCTCTCCAACATTAATCTACCCTTTTTACTTCACTTTTACACCCTTTTCAGCCTTGCCCCAAGGGGAAATTCAGGCCCCTTAACCAAACTTCGCTATTACCATAAAACTTTGATTTTCCACCCTAGGTTGTTGTGGGCCCCCTCACATATAGGTGAGGGTCGCCCTTTTCCTAACCTCACATCACCTGTTGCGTTCTGCATCTCTCTCTCTCTCATATGTAGTGCGCACCCTCCTTAGTGACTCAAAGTATATTGAGCGCAGCATTTCACCCAAAGTATTAGGCAGGCCCTCCCTACTGCCAATGCGCCCTTTTTGGTGGTGACAACTCACCTCTAGTGGTCCCCATGCCCTTCTTCTCTCACCTAGGTGCCCTCTCTCTCTAGAGGGTGCCCCTCTAAACCACGCCCTCTCTCCCCATTGGTCATTCGTTTGACTTTTCCCTTTGCCTTGTGGGCCCCTTTCTCTAGAAGGTACGTCCCCCTAGCCTCCTTCTCACCTATCCAAAACCCTAACCCTAATTAGAACTCTCTCCTGAAACTTCTCTTCCTGCCGTTGCCGGCAGCAGAGCCATCAGGGAGCCTCACTTTGCCTCTTTTGGGCGCCGAAGGACCCCTCCTCATTTGCGATCTATCTTTTGCTACTGTTATCTGTTGAAATTTCACCCCACCTCTCTTGCTATTGCCATCAAACCTCATCCACTATTCTCTTGTTTTTTATTAATAGAAGAAAGCACGGAGGACTACATGAAGTCTTAGAGTATTCAAGATTTCATCTACACATGAGATTTGATATTCTTTGTTTTGATGTGATTATTTGTAGTTGATCTTGGGTAAGAGTGTTCTATTTGAGTGGGATAGCTAAGAGTGTTCTAGTTATCTTATGTTGCTGATTGAACAGTTGGAGATTTGTAAGTATTTCGTTTTAATTTGTTCAATACAATTTGTTTACCCCATTGCTCACACCATTTGCCAGTTTTGGGAGTCATTAAGGATCATTGGAAGTGTTGAGAGAACCCTACTTGCCCCTCTCAAACTAAGCTCTTCTTCTTCGCGCAGGCGGTTTGGGCAGCACTCTCTTAGATAGGTCAATACTTTCAAGCATTCTCTCTAGTACATATTTTGTACATTTCTGTAATTATCTTGCTTATTTTTGTACAGTTTTACTCACTAACTTGTTGCCGACACCTTGGGTGTGAGTTTAGCCGATAACCCCAAATCGTCGCGTCGTGGCTAGATTAGTTCTCTTGTTAATAAGTTATTCAATCAAATTTTCATTCTTTTTGATTGATATTGTTGGAGTAGTCTACGCGGCGGGGTAGGCCGGAGCACGTCGCCGATCCACATATTCAGGGCCTCGGATTCACCCGGGTGATTGGAATCAAAGCCCCCCTTTCCTGTGTAGAGATATCCCAAGGATATTGATCTAAGCGTGCGACACATGGGAGGAATCTAATATCATGCCAGCTAAGGAGAGAATTACTTTGATGCTACTCTATTTATGTTCTATTATCTGGTAACTAGCAGCTTGTTTTGCGTTATTCCTTTGTCGGTTTCATTTCACTTTTTGCAAATCAATGGTGATGATGGGTAAATGATATTTGTTTTGGTGAATGTCTTGTTGAGCTCACGGCTGGCTCACTTTAGGCCACGTCTTGCACGTTTTTGGATTGATGTTTGTGGCCTAAATGCTCACGGCCTAGTTACGTGACCCCACCTTCAACTTCTGACTGGGCGCATTAACGCCTTTCTCATTTTCCTCTCACAGCAGCCCCTAAACCCTGGTACAACCCTTCTCTTTTGCGCTTTTAGGCTCAATAACCCCTCGGCCTCCTGACCTTCACGCTCTGACCCGACCTCGCTGACTGAAGCCGCCGCCTTGCTCAGGCTGGGTCACCTTCAGTACCATCTCTCGAACCTGTTTTAGCCCTACCCGACTGCACACAATCAATTCGGCACTTTAAAAGGTTGGCCGGACTTTGAGATCTGCTCGCCAATATAGTCTAAATTGGCATTTTACGTTACCCGGTCATAATAACGACATCCTAGATCTTACGTTAATAGCATTGATTTAATGTTGCAGCCCAGGCGTTTCGATTCTTCTATTTATTAAGCTATCGCTGCCAGTGCTTGTTCGCGCGCCAGAATTTAACCGCCGGTATAGCCAATGGTTTGCGGCTGATATTCAGAATATTTGATGAGGCCGAATAGCGCCAAAGTGATCTTATTCGGTTCCAGGGCTTGTTGGGTTAGCGATACAGCTGCTCTTACTAAACATACTTCTATCACCTTCGTCTCCTGACCCCTTTGGTGCGCTTTTATTACCCGCCACGATACATTCCGTACTTTTACGATTTGTTCCATCATGCGGCTTGTTTAACCTGATCCATTTTGGGATTTAATTGCTTAACTCGCGTCGGTTTAAAGTGCTCACGGCTTTACGCTCTCGTTCCGCCGTTTTGGTGACTATGTTAGCGCTGATAATATAGCGTTTTAAAACTTTATACCGAATTTTAATTCGTTCCGCCAGTTCGCCTTTTAAGCGACAAAGCACATGTCCTTTGATGTAGGTGTTGGTGCCGCGGTCTAATCTCTATATTTGATTCTTCAAACACATGTGATGATCATGGTTCCATTAAACATCTTCCGCGGGTAATTTCATGTTAATTAACCGGTGGATCTCATTTCTAAGTGTTTAAGCTTTACTCTCCGCAAGTTACTGGCGTAATATGGCTGGTTTATGATTATATGGTTGGAATTATCTGAGGATTTCAGCACCGCCATGGTGATGAATCTAAATGAAACTTAAACATCTTTGTTGCCAGTTTATGATATTTCATTACATATGGATGATGGTACATGTGGTGATATCTCTCTTTAAACATTTGTGCTACGTCAATGGTGATATGTATTTCATTTTTTGATTCAAATTATCTTATGGAATGGTATCGGCGGTGGTGTAATATAAATTAGAGCATTTCGTTTTGCTATATCGGTCTTTATTTCTGCCGGCGAATCTCCTTACACGCTACTCACGCGATCTGGCCTAAATGAGCCCGGACATCTAAAATTAATCCATGAACTCAAACGCCAAAGACCCAAGAGGGTCCCTAATAATACTTAACTTAACATTTTGAGGGGTTTCCTTGTTGTTGCCATCTAAAGCAGGCGGGCAGGAGTCGTGATGGAAATTAGGCGGGGACAATCCAGTGGTCCGTTGGGGATACTTCTCGACTACCACCTCGAACGTGGTGAAATGGCGGGCGACCTTGGAATAGAACAGGATAAAATCCACGGTATCGACGCGGTTATTCAGCGGGATAAAGGAGTTGAGACGCAAACCGCTAATGGATTAGGGGGTCGGTCAAATATTTAAAAGACGCTTGGATTACGCATAGATCACTTGTGTTGTTTGGGGGGCAATTAGATGTATGCATAGACAAACACACATGTGAAGTATTTCAACGTTTCATCTATTCGCAGCAGCTACGTATTCATCTCGCTATGTTTGTAGCGAGCAGGGGTTTAAATTATTGACATCTGATTATTTTCTTATCTTTGTGGTGGACAAAGGCAAAATAAAGTGAGTATCCCATGGGGAGAGCACTACCACTTTGATTTTGGATCGCGTACATCTTGTTTATATTCGCATGCTCGATTACATTGTTGTACGTACATCTAATTGATCTCACGGTAGCCCATAAATTACTGTTCGCTATATCATGTATATCGTACCTTGATAAATGACATTCTTTTCGTGGTTCATTGCATGGTTTGAGACGTTAGTTTGAACGATTTACGCGTTTTACGCACGATACCGCCAGCACCCTCAAACATAGTCGACCCAATTTTAACGGTATAGGCACCTAAGATCTGATTGTTGAAACAGGAAAAAGTTGGTAATCATATAGTTCCGGACATCTACTGCATTCTTTAACCCGATCATTATAGGCTAATCACTTTCCCCGCGGCGCAACAACAGTTTCCCGAACTAACTTTCTAGAACACATGAGTAAAATTAACGGCAGGGACTACCCATTTCCCTAGGGTAAACCTGAGCGGAAGAAATATCGAAATTGACGGAGCAGAACATTAATCTCCGGGGGCTGCATCGGTGACGGGACTGTCGTCTTACCGTCGTGCCGTGGGGCCGACAACATCTTTGGCCGGCGGATTAAGGACAAAGTCATTTATCCTTGATTGGCGACGCTTATTCTTTTGTTCTTTATTCTTTTAGAGTTAAGTAATAAAGACCTTAGAGTAAATATTTCCTTGAACTTTTATTGGTTAGCTTTATGTGATTCTTTTCAGTGGCGACTCCATTGATCAATTCTGTCAAATAGACTGCGAGGAGCAATCCTTGTTGTCTGCCAAACTATATGAGGAGAGCTTATTAGCGGTATCAAATTACTTTATTTGCGACAGCAAGCTTTTAATTTTGTTTCCCTTCTTGTTTTTGCTTTGTTTGGTGCTCCGGCTACTGTTTGAAGTTAGCTTTGAGGTCATCGGCGACTCCACTAAATAAGGCTGACAAAGGCATTTTCAAAGAGAACTTTCGGCCGCATTTCATGCTGAACGAAAAAGTTCCACTTTGGATGAGGTGGTGTGCACCTTTTCTTGTTGGATCATTAATTTTGGGTCCACATTTCCTTATATACCTTTGGAAGCGTGGAGAAATCTTCCTGACCGATCCAATCAGTTGTGTCCTTGGGGGCAAGTGAGAGTTGATGTGTTGTCACCTAATCCTCAGCTCCCCCGTCTAGGCCAGCCTGAAGCCAAGGGGGTAGTCCCAACAAATGCTCACTTCTGAGCTCTTTAAGCTGAGTACAAAGATTAAATCACAGAATTGCTTTCTTCAAAAAATTAACCATTTAACCAAAATAATCCTTAACGGTATTCGATATACGATACAAATTATATGAGTAAAATTTAACTTGCATCTAAAGATGCACTAAGAAAGCAGTTTAGCCAGGATTTTAAGTATCATTTGCATAACATAGTAAATTATAAAATGATTTTGTGGCTTTGTTGCTTCTAAATGATTATGATTCTTGTAAAGGAATTAAGTGGGTGATGTAGTTGTTAATGAACACAAAAGAGATAGAAATTCAAAGTTCAATTAATGGGGTTTGGGCCTCCTTGGAGGTTAATTCTAAAACTTACTTGTGAGGAGGAACCTTCTGCGAGGAAACAAATGATCCTCACCAGTAAAACCCGCAAAGTCTTTGGATGTCAAAGCGGGTGGAAGAACATCTGGGAAGACATGCCTACTCGAGGTCTCTAAGGCGTTTTCCATACACATCAAATTAACAACAACCGAGGGGTTTTTTTCTCCTAGTGAATCTATCAATAGCGGTAGAATGTGAACCTCCCAGTAGGTCGTCAGGGTGAAGCTCTATAGGAGAGTTGAGAACATAAAGCTGAGGGAAATTTGATTTATTTTATGCAAGAAATAAAGTGTGAACTATTTACAGGTTGCTTGTGTGTGTGTGTGTGTGTGGCCCGACCATGCCACTTTGAGGGTCATTTGAGGCCAGTTTTATTTTGACATAAAAGGAAATGTTTGTTAGTACTAATGTCCACAGCTTGAGGGCCCTTTGAGGTCGGTAGGGGCGGTTTATTTGCAAATTGAAATCTGGAATTTAAATCTAATCTAACAGCTATTGTTCTACTTGCATAAAAGTGATCTAAAAATTTGCAAAAATTGACAAAAATCACCACAACACCACTCCAGAGTTTGAAGAAGCCTGAGGAGCCTTGGCAAGCTTATTTTATGATCTTGTGCAATGTGCTTATTAGGGATGAGTTGTGAGCATTCTAGGAGACTCACAAACTCTTACAGATTTCTGAGTTTATGAAGTGAAAATGGCCTCAGGGGTCACAGGATGCCCCTAATCCATACGAAATGGGCGGGGAGCACTCCTTCCTATCGTTACCATTTTGCACAAAGCTTGACAAACAAACAAACATAAAGATGCCTAAAAACACTTTAGAAGTGTCTTGGGTTATGAAAAATTTCGAAAAATTCTAGATTGTTTTGGCATTTTAGGCAATATTTTAACTTGGGAATTCAAGTAAAGGCTAGTTTCCTTGGAATCTTTCTTCTTTGTTATATACACCAGAAATACAGAGGTACTTTCACTGCCAAATATAACCTTGAAAGATCTTTTAAAGCAAGCGATTTTCAGCCTTTAAAATTTGAAATTAAAACTAGCTTCAAAATTGCTTTAATAGAATCTATTTTCTTATGAGATATATAGGGCAAAACTTTGTGGAATTTGGACAAATGAAAATGCAAAATACATATGGATTTTAGGTAACAAATTCTTCTTTGCATTTAGAGAACCAAGTAACCAAGTAACCAAAAAATTAAAACTTTTTTTTGAGAATGGGGAAAAGAAATGCTTGAAGATTTTTGAGCCATGGGCAATGGAGTCTCTTGTTCCGATGGATAGTGGAGGTGGAGGGACTATGTTGCTTTACCAAACTTTGAAGAAAGAGGCTGACAAACGAGCTTATCCTTCAAATGAGATATCTGCACAACTTCAAACTTCTTACAAAGTGGTTAATTGCATTAGTGTCATATAGTTTATAAGAATTGAGAGCATGAAATTTAAACAAAAATGAACATGCACATCAAACTACTTATAGATATAAGACAAATGGAAGATGAGAAACAAACAAGTTCCCTACTTCTATCCTATTGAGAGATAGCTCTCGAGGTAAAATTCACTTAGAAATTGCAAGAAATCATTAACAATACCTATACCTCATGTACACCATACATAGATGATCCACACACATAAGCGCTACACCATCAAGTAGCCTCCAAGCCTTTTATTCAAATATGATACTGATTTTACAATAGCAAGTATCTCACCCAAGCTCCAACTAGCAAATGAGAGAAAAGATCTCTTTACATGGGAGTAGCACCAGCCTCTAGGAGCACCACATGTGGGAGGTGGGCTGCAGTGAAGGAGGTGGGCTGCCCAAGAATGGGGGACGGCAAGAGCCACTTCTCCCACTCTAATCAACAAGTGTCAAAACAGCTCATGGGCAAGGAAGAGGGCGCCACCTCTATCAACAAAGGGCTGCCACCTCAAGACGGCGCCACCTCTCCAAGAGCGGCGCACCTCCCAATGCCCACAAGCTCAATCTTAACAAGATCTCCAATCCATCACACCCAATCCTGTAGTTGTGTTCCCTTGTGCTTTAGATTGACTTTTACATTCAGTCTCCATTTTTTTTGTCCCCCTTTATTCTTTTTAATTTCACTTGTGGCTGATTTGAGTGAATTAAAATGCACTTTTTTGGGTTTGAGGGTAAAATCAAAATTAAGTGGCTTACAGTAAATTTTGCCTAAGTAGTGGCTAATTAGGTATGTGAGTTGCTCTAGGTCCCAAAGCGGTATCCCATGGCCAAGTGAAACTAAAATACTTACTTTTTAAGCATCTTTATTTTTTAATTAAAAATTGCAGTCACGGCAATTTTTTAGTGCTTGAAAAAAAGTCAAAAGAGTAATCCTATAGGAGGGACTTAGTACATTTCCATAAGGCTCTGGGAGGATGTTTGGCATGGTAATACACACATCGGACACTAGGCTTAGATCCATGCCCAAGCCCCAACCATGAGCATATACTCATTTCCCCGGAGGAGTTGAGTGAAAAACTCATAAATTATAAATTCCACGAAAAGCGGCAAAATATAATTGAAGTAAGTGAAAAAACACTCAGGAGGGGAAGGAGAGTATAACTCATGCTTAAGAATTGAGGTGGCTAAGACCTCTTACAAAATTCATCATGCCAACACCTGTATTACAATTTTTTATGGAAATGTAAAGTAACCGGTGGTCTTTTTTAGGCCATTCAATTCACGAACTAATTTTGAACAATAATATTCAATCGTGACTCAGTAATTCACCGCGGTACAACACTGGTGGATAGAGGGTCCGTTTTAATGGAGGGTTTCTTTGATCCTATTGATTTCTCAGGAATTGTTGGTTACCATCATGACATATCTGAAGATGCTATTTATAACATTCACGAATTTATCATACTTATGCTGGTGCTCACATCGTGGCCTTCACTAAGTTTATCAATATGTGGTGTGATCCACCTTTTTATGAGGATGTTCTTATGCGATTTTTTGTCTTTACCCTTGTTGGTGAATGGGCAAGTTATTGGTTTCATGACTCATCTGATAACACCTTCAGGACTATACAGGTTTTGTTGCATGCTTTCTTGAATCTTTTTGGGCGTAGTCAGCAGGTGGTTTACGATGAATTGGTTGATATATTTATGAAAATATGGAAGTATAAAAATCTTTCATATATGGAAACAACCAGTTCGGATTCGGAAGTTGAACGTTATTCCATCAAACCCCATTGAAGATTTTTGATGAATCGTTGAAATCTCGTTTTGCCCTTGATGAACCATACTAGCTTATGAATGAGCAGGACATAATCAAGGGAGATGATATTCTGAGGAAACATATGTTAATTAGGACCCCGCGGACTTTGGCTTGACGGTAAAAAGAATTTGAGGGGAGTTCATGTGGGAATTGCGGTCAGAATACATGGTGGGCAGTCGTCTATTTTGAGGGGGGTGAAGGAAGCTGAGTTTGAAGATGTTGAATATCTATATGATTTTGAGTTCCACCCACCTCAGATGAACTTTGTTGTTTTGAATGATGACTTTACAGCTTGTTATGATGATTCACGGCTTGTTGTTACGTTTCCAACCTTTCAGCGGAAGGGTTTATTAGTGCAGAATTGTGTGGAATTGGAAGGCAACTTTAGTTTATCAATGTCGTATCATTACGATTATTGGTTGCTTCCACTTTGTGATCATGGCGGCCGAGTGTTGGTTACGCGGCTTGTCATATTCCGGTGTTTGGTTGAAGGAAGGAAGGATAATGTTATGGTTGGTTCTTCCTTGTGAAAGGGTTCAAAGTTAATCAAACTTGGGAAGGGATCTTATATGAGTCATCCTGGACTCGGATTATTAAGACACTTGTGGCATCATTTCACCATTCCTTCTGGGTGAGTAGCGACTAACCCTTCCTTGTATATTAATGTTGTATTATTTCAATTTATTATGTCAATACAATATGTACTTAGATTTTTTTAAGTAGCATAGTTTCAATTTGTAGTTATAATGTTGTACTTAGATATTTCATTATGTAGATATTGTTTATAGCATTGTTTTCATTTTGATGGGTATATACTAATGTTAATTTGTTGAGTGTTCACATTGTGTGGGCATGTTTGTGAATCTTTGGATTCATTTGTACTCTCCGCCTCGTTCGAGTCGATCGACCACACGTCCCCATGTGGAGCAGGATGTTGACCATACTATTCAACCACGGGGTCAACTCCGCGATACCATGAAGCATTCATCTATGTTGAAGATCATCTTGGTTCTACTTGGTATCTGATGTTCCAGCAAAAATTTTGTAAACGAAACTTCCACACCCCTGCGTGGGTTATTCAATGTAATGAGTGCATATGAGTCATCGTTAGGTGATTACTGGGATGTTGCCATTGAGGGGAGTTCCTACGCTCACTTAGGAACTTTATCTCGGGTTGTTAACCCGAGGCTCTGCGAGGCAGTTGGCTTCGGAAGGTTTTCCCTCATCATGCAATAATATCCTCGAGTGGTGAAGGCGTCTTAGTGGTTTTAGATCTTTAGGTAACCTATGTTTTAGGAATGTTGTAAATGACCATTACTCGAAGCTAGATCTGAAGTTTACACTACGGGAATTTCGTCGAGTCTAGGTATTGGATTTTTTTTTAATTAATTAAATTTGTTTTCTAAGGTTTAATTATTTAATTAATTAAATGTTTTTGAGCCAGTGATGTAAAAGCTTAGTCTTTGGGGTTTTGATAAGGGTATTTGTGCTAAAAAATGGCGGCACCCCACCCTTAGGCCATGTTTCAATACGATTCGGACTAGTTTTTGGTGTGTCTAAGTCCACTCGAGTCAGAGTCAGTCAAAAGCGATAATTTTAATTGCTAAAGGTCAGAATGTCAAATTATTGTAATTATTTGGAGTTTGTGAGTTAGTAGGTTGGTGGCAATGAGCAGAAACCCTAACCTACCCAAACCAAATCTAACCCTCTCGACATTAATCTACCCTTTTTGCTTCACTTTTTCCGCTTTGATGACCTTGCCTAAGGGGAAATTCGACTAAACTGAAACTTCAACCCTTAAAACGTTTTCACCTAGGATTTGTTGTGGGCCCCTCATAGATGAGATGCGCCCTTCCTAAGCCAACACATCCTTGCCAGCCCCACGTGCCATCTCTCATATGTTCGATTAGCACCTCGCTGAGCTCGTCCCTCTTCAAACCTTAGCGCATTTCACCCAAGTGTGCGTGGGCCCTCTCCCACCAGCAATGCGCCCTTTTGGTGAGCGACAACTCACTAATGGTCCCAAAGCCTTCTTCTCTCTACCTAGGTGGCCTCTCTACAGAAGTCATACCCCCTCTATGCGCCCTCTCCCCTATTGGTGGACGACCTTCGCTTACTTGGGCCTTCTCTAGAAGTCGCGTCCCTAGCCTCCCTTCTCACCTATCAAAACCCTAACCTAATTAAGAGCAGCCCTCTCTAAGCTTTCCTTGGATTGCCAACACATGGCAGCCATCGAGGGCCCCTCACTTTGCCTCTTTGGTATAAAAGAGACCCCTACCCTCCTCATTTGCGATCTATCTTTTGCCTCTCTTGTTATCTTCTTTGAAATTTCACCCTCTCTTGCCTGGCTGCCCATCAAGGCTACTCATCCCACTATTCTCTTGTTTTGGGTAATGAGAGAAAAGCTTTGGAGGACTATGAGGGAGTCTTAGAGTGTTCAAGATTTCAAAATACACACATGAATTGATATTAGCTTTGCTTTGTTTTGATGTTGATTGACATGGTTGATCTTGGGTAAGAGTGTTCTATTTGAGTGAGATAGCTAAGAGTGTTCTGGTTATCTTATGTTTGCTATTGAACAGTTTGAGTTTTGTAAGTATTTCGTTTTGAATTTGTTCAATACAACTGTTTACTACATAGCTCCGCACCATTTATATGATTTTCGGGTCATCCCAAGGGGATCATTGGGAAAGTGTTCGAAGGGGAGCCTTCCCTTGCCCCTCTCAAACTTCTAAGCTCTTCCTGCTGTTCTTCATTGCATACGTTTCAGATTGATTTCAAGAGGATCATTGGGAAAGTGTTCGAAGAGGAGCCTTCCCTTGCCCCTCTCTCAAACTTCTAAGCTCTTCTTGCTGTTCATTTCATTTCTGTTCATACATTTTCCAGCTTTATTTCAGCAAACTAACATTCTTAGATAGGTCAATATTTCAAGCATTTTCACTAGTACATATTTTGTACATTTCTGTAATTATTTTGCTTATTTTTGTACAGTTTTTAATATTAACTCATTGCCGACACCTTGGGTGTGAGTTTGGCCCAGCCAACCCCCCAAAATCGTCGTGGCTAGATTAGTTCTCTTGTTAATAATTTATTCAATCAAATTTCTCATTCTTTTTGATTGATATTGTTGAGGTAGTCTCTGCCTGAGGGGTAGGCCAGCAACCTGTCCTTCGTCCATATTCAAGGACGCCCCGGATTCACCCGGGTGATTGGACTCAAAGCCCCCCTTTCCTGTGCAGAGATATCCCGAGGATATTGATCTAAACGTGCCGGCACCTTGGGGGAGGAATCCCCAATATCGCCTTGGCTAAGGAAAAATTACTTGTGATGCTTTACTTGCTATTTATGTTCTATTATCTTTAGTAACTAGCATCTGTTTTGGTATTAACTTTAGCTCACGGTTTCATTACTTTTTTGCAAATCAATGGTGATGATGGGTAAATGATATTTGTTTGGGTGAATGTCTTGTTGAGCTCACGGCTGGCTCACTTTAGGCCACGTCTTGCACGTTTTTGGATTGATGCTTGTGGCCTAAATGCTCACGGCCTAGTTCTGCCCAAGCCCATTACATCTCGGCCTATGTCATGATTAGACATCTACGTGGTTGAAGTACTCACAGCCTGTTCTTGGTTTGAAAATTGCTTGTACATTTGCTCACGTCCTACTCTCTTTTGCAAGCATGTTATAATTTTGATTTAGTGCAGGGTTGATGTGGAATAGCCTTTGAGGCTCACGGCATAGTCATTTTGCAGGTTCAGGAACCTAATCCTCACGTCCTTGTCCTTTCTTTTTGCTCACGGTCTAAGCCTTATTCACACACATGTTCCTTGCATATATCAGATAACGTACTTGTGGTATAAGGTTTAATACTTATATGGTTTTAATGCTTTGCATATTCATGACATAAGTGCTCACGACCCTATGATTTGAAACGTACACTTTGCATGCACATGATAACTCTTTTGGATTATAGTTTATGGCCTAAATGCTCTCTGCCTAACCTCATTAGAACATACATTTCTAGCATCCATAGAGCAGTATACTTGTGAGTAAAGTCTGGTGTTTTAG
>SNQJ01S0168848.1:0-19171 GCA_010110895.2 Picea sitchensis | reverse complement strand
TTGTGAATGGTTATTTGGTGGGAATTTGACACTTGTTGCAGTCGATGTTTTAGATAATGATGCAATCAAGGTGAGATTCCTGTAGTTGATGGCTTGACCTTCCTACATTAGGAAACTGTAGGGAAGTCCACTTGGCAGCATGCATGGAGCCACTACTTCATGCTCCATCGCCTGTGACATGAGCATGCCATCACAAGGTTCCCTCCTAATCAACGATGGTGAACTTGTATGTGTAAATTCCACCTGGTATAACAAGGAACTATGTAATATACTCAGGTCCATCATCCCAACCTGTACGTAGTTGGTTTATTCCACATGCATACTATGGAATTGCACATATTAGATTTGTAAATGCAATATGGATTTTGAAAATGAATGAATCTATCGCTTCTATTCTATGTCATTCTAAGAAAGAAAAATGATTACCTGAAGGGAAACATGCATAATAAATAACTGACATACTACTCCAGTAATCCTCACCATCTAATTCGATCCATGGTGAAACTGTTAACGTTGAAAATGTGTTCTCATTTCTGACTGAATGTTACTAGTGTTGTTATTGTTGTCATCGGTATTAGGAAAATCGAGAAGAAACTAGAAGAAGCTTTGGAAAACCTAATTTGTCCTCAAGGAAATCTAGAAGAGATGAGAGTAAGCTTCTTCTTTGATGCTGCATGTATAGACCTTTTAGTTGTGCAATTCTTTGACCTTGTAGGTACAAACATTTTCGTTGTGAAATTCTTTGATCTTGCAAGTACAAACCTTGTTATTCATAATCATTGTAATTAAACCATTTTTTTTTTTAATACTCATGTGCCTGCCCTTGTCTAGATATCGCACGAAAAAGACCTTCATCATCACACGTTCCTTTGCTTGCATTGAGACCCTTCTGATTCATTGAGAAGCTTGCATAGAGAGACCCACCACATATATTGTGCATTGCAATAGTAGTGAAAGTAGTTGAAAACGAACCACCAATACTCACAAGAGATTCCAAGTGATTCTTTGCATCGCCTACCTATTCTCGTTGCTACTGTACCTGGTTATTTGATCAACGATCTGTGTGTTGTCTCCTATATTGGAATCTCTAACCGACAACCATATCACAATTAAGTAGTAAAAATGAGAAGTTTAATGAAATTGTTTATTGTTTCCAACCATTGATGTTTGACTGAGCTAATTAGAAACATTCATGCAGTGTAGTTACGGTCACTGTCATACTAGATACATAGAAATTTAGTTGCGATACAATATTTCTTTTCAATTCAACTCATAATGGAATTATGTTGCATGTAATTTCAAGAGGCCCGTATAGTTGTGTGTTGTTTCGATCTGTTTGATGAAAGATTGGTTTGAAATTGAAGTTAGATATAAGGTACACAACTATTGTTCGCGTAGTTGAATGTGAAAACTGGGGCTTGTGCTCAATTTTGTCACTGGTCTCTAGAACTTGTGTTATTTTCATTTCCTCCAACCTAACCCTAGAACTGTGTAGAGTTTAGTTACCAAGTTTTTGGTTTTCCTTTTCGTACATGGAGGTCCACCCTCCTTCATTCATAGGTGGATTAAATTATTGTGTTTATGGACGTGTGCCTTGTTTTATGGACAAGTTATTGAGAAGACGATGGCCACATGGAATTGAAGAATTGTTTCTATGTGGAAAATATTTACTTTTTATTTTAGTTTTTTAAATGGTTTTATTTTGCTAAAAATTGAAGTGAGATGCTACACTCAAATTTTCTACAATATCATTAAATGTGGTGGTCGCATAATGTGTTAAATGTCAGCCTACTTTACATTCCCTCATCTCCTATTTCTTTGATGCCTTTGATTCCCATATATCTATCAAAATCGTCTTGGATAAGTCTGATCTTGACTTGCTTCATTGATCATAATCTTTTCAATGCACCAAGATCATTTTAGCATTATATACAGGATTAGATCAACATATATTTTATTACTAATTAGAGAACCAAAAGCTATGGAATTATTTCTTATGTTGTAAGTTAAAGTGCAAGAACTTTGGATTGATGATGAACAAGAATTTATATGAATTCAATCAACTAATCCCGAAGCTAATGATAAATCCATAGTTTTTCAATTACTGCCAATATTGAAGTTCAAATAATTTAGAAGTCCCTTGCGGTGACTTGAAGTATCAACCTATTAATCTATGACTACCCTTTCTCTAATACTTCATCTCTCAACATTCTTAAGAACCTATCACAGATTGCAGGTTCGATTGTATTCAACTGTTCAAATGGTGTATGGAGGCTAGTTTTAATATATGTTCAATGTTTATGCCATCTCTACATCAATGAGAATGTTGGCGTGTGTTTTCACTAGCTTTGGTATAACATAATATTTAACCTGTAGATCTAGGCATATTAGGTAGAAAAATGAAATGATGTAAACCTTATTCAGTCGCCATATTCAACGAAACACTTGCACACAAGAAATAAGAGGTTTACAACGAGTGTTGTTTATCATGCATCGTTGGCTTCAATCGATCACCACACAATCCTTAGATGTTTGGAAAAATGTGGATATATATTGATTTCATGATGTTTGACAAAATATGGTTATATATCGATCTCATCTTTGTCGATCGATCAATTTTAAGAAACAATGCAGATCAATCACTCATTCATATGTATACAATGTTATTATATGCATGATTTGAATGCATTCCAACAAAAACTTACAAATGTTTCCAAAATGGTATTTGATATGAATGCGATATTTTGAAATTCTCACTATGATACTTAAACTATTTTGCTACAAATATACAAACTAGGTAAAGAACTAGCTACTTTGCAACTATCTCTCTTGTCATTGATTCACAAATTCTTATTCTTTCTCTGCTTTTTCTTGGTTACATATGGGGTCAATGTATAATGAATTTCACTTGGGCTCTTTTAGTGGCGAATCTATAATTAATTTCATCAATATCTTTTTGGGCTTCTTTAATCCAATGACATCAATATAGGGTGTGAGTGTTATATGTACAAGTTGGGGTTTATAATTGGGGTTAATGCATGTATAAATTAAATTAAATTAGTATCACAACATGAACTCTTTGGGCTTCTTTAATCCAATGACATCAATGTGGGGTGTGAGTGTTATATATACAAGTTGGGGTTAACGCATGTATAAATTAAATTAAATTAGTATCACAACATGAAATAATTAAACGAAAAAAGGCACACATAAAATTGATGTGTTAAATTAACATGGGTTTTCAACTTACTTTGAGACTATTTAATGAAACCCACATGGAAAAACAATCCTCCACCTAAGGGGAATGGAAAAAAGATGCACTTGCGTTTTTATTCTTATTTTTTTTGGATGTAGATCACCATTTTATATGTGGCAAGCAAGATGCACTTTCTAATGGAATATTTTATGGCATATACAACAAGCTCATGTGCATCACCTGGGTGCACGTGATCTAGTTAAACGTGAGTCACGTGATGAGTGGTCCTGCACGGTCGTCACCGGTGAGCCGAGCTTAACATTCAACCTTTCTCTCCCTCTGATAGCATTGCACATTTCTCACGTGCGTGTCAATATGATGTTCAAAGTTCGTATCTCGGAGAATTTTGGGCCACGGAGAAGTTCAAAGTGCGTGTCAATATTTTTTTTAAGCGAAAATCTTGGTATACTATGGTTGTGAATCGTACTAGTTTCCTACATATTTGAGAGCAGACTATTGAGAGTATCCTCATCCTCTATTTGAGAGTATCCTCATATTTATGTTTATAGGATATTTTAAGGTAATTATGAATCTTAATTTATCATTTTAGAATATATATATTTTTTTAACTAGAAGTTATTATAATAATATATTCATTATAATTTCAATCTGTTATTTTTATGGGAATTGTAAATTTTTAGTTTTAATTATGAAATTAAAATTAAATGTTATTAAAAAGTATATGATGTCATTAAAAAAGAGCTTAGAAATGAATAAAAGTGATATTGATTTTCTTACACATTATCTAAACCAAAATTACTTTTTGATCAAGAAACAAGATCTCAAACTATTACTTCTAAATAGTTAAAAACTAATTTTAACCATAAGTAAATTATTTTAAATAACATATTTTTTTCTTGATTAATTATGATTACTTAACCAACCTATATTGATAATTTTTGCACTTTCAAACTAAAAAATATATAAATTTTAAAAACATAATATAACTTTTTCTTTTTCTCAACCTTATTAATATTTCATATATAATAAATTAAATAAATTTCATATGCAATAAATTAATGTAAAAGTTATTTAATAAAAATCACAATTTTACCCCGGATGGGGTGCTAGTGGGATCCTCGTGGCAATGGACGGGAGCAGGCACAGTCCGATGTGACACAGAGCCATGTGATGGGCTCGTGCCGCAGGCTGCCGCCCTCCCGAGAGTTTAATTGGCATTTACGTCGCGGTAATGGGGCATTAACGCAACCCATTTCACCTTTGCATTATTTTCATATAGCTCCTCCCTTTGCAACACAGACTGGACTTGGCTCGCCCCCTCTGGACTCTCTTGCACCTTTGGTTTGATATCATCCCGACCAGTCCCCCTGAGCGCATGAGGACGCGGCCAAGGGGAAGACCGAGGAGGGGCTCTCCCTGGAAGCCCCGTCGACCCTTGGTCTCGCCTTCAGATTCACCTTCCACCTGTTCGTCCTCCCGTCTTCAGACTCGGTCCACCGCTGCCACCTCACCACCTTCACATCGTATGCTTTTTAATTCCATGGCCATTATCCCTCGGGTGTCGGCCTCACTTCTGAGGCGCCCTCAGGACCCTCAGATGCAGTTCTCAGCCCCAATGCCAATCCTTGGGCCTTCGAGCAACCTGAGCGGCGAACCACTTGCATATGGTGAGCCTAAACAAGCGCGCCTCCATCCCACGGACCACCTGGATAGCGAGCACTTCAGGGACCGACTGGTCATTCTGCACGACTTGGTTTTTGAGCTCAGGCAGGAGGTGGAAGACCTTCAATATCGCCTACAAGCCACCGAGGAAAACATGGCGAGCTTTCTTCACATCATTTCTTCTATGCACACGTAGCTCTCCTCGGACCCGGTCGATTCTGCTCCAATGGAGGCACCTACTACTGCTATGGGTGCAGGCATGGATGGAACACAACGACCAGTAGAAGCGAGGCGGGAGAATGAGGAGCGAAGAGGCCAAGCTGAGGACACTGCGCGTGACGAGGGAAAGGAAAGGCAATGGGACGATCAACCGACGTATATTGAAGAAGAACCGTGGACAGAGGACCTCCGAACCACGTGGATAGGCTATCTGCCAGGTGTTTAGCTCACTAGTGTTGTTTGTCAAGTTTTATAAGGCTCATAGTTTAGATAGCAATCAGTTGGAACACTGTTTTTACTATTTTTACTGGACTTATGACTTTCTTAGACATTTGAACTGGATGGGCTGGCTGGACTGGTTTCCCCTCTATTGGGGCAGTCCGGTAACTGCAGCCCGTAAATAACTGTATTTTAGCACCTTTCATCAACTTTAGCAGGCTCTTAATATAACATATACTTCTTATTTACAAAAAAAAAATCACAATTTTAAAAATAAAAAATTAAAATACCTCAAAACTAGAGTTTACACAACTAAACCCATCAATGATTAAAATGAACAAACTCTTAATCAATAACTTTAAAATTCATTGAAAAGTATGACATAACTACGAGTTCTTTCACTATGGTGTGACATTTTTTAAAATGTTCTTGCTAAGATGGCTAATATCTTTTAGTACTTCCATTATCATTACAGGTTGATGTTTTATAAGGATATAATTATTTATGAGTATCGTTTAAAAATAAGATTCAGGTTGATGTTTTATAGAGATATAATTTAATTATGGGTATTATTTGTATAAACTATAATATTTGTTATTAAAAAAAAAAATTCAGTGGATGTTTTACAGGGATATAATTTAATTATGAATATTATTGGTATAAAATATAATTATTTATATTAAATAAGATTTATTTCGATTTTAGTTTTGAGATAAAATCTTTGAAGTGCATTTTTTTTTTTTTTAATTTAAAAAGTATTTTCATATATATATATTCTGTCTTTAACACTAAATTACAACATTGTATATTATTTGCCAAATTTATTTGATAAATTTAAATTATCTTGTCATGTTTATTTCTTTAAGTAATTGGGTATGAATTACAATCATTGGTAGTTTAAACACATAAAATGTGATAAATGGAAATATTTATCCATATAAGTTGTTTGTATGCATGTGAGGTTTGTGGACCATATCTTCAAGGACTTTCTACCAAAACATAATAAAGAGAGTGCTTCTCATCATGTTATCCAAAGATCTTCATTTTAGGATATTAGTTATTCATGCTATCATTCTTGTAAAATTTGGTAGAACCCCAATTATTACTTCGAAATTTTTTCATGTGGTGACAATGATATATAGGATTATATGGATGGAAAATTGATGGAGGGGTCTTCTTACATATCCATATCTTTTTATGAAGTTCTCTATATAGTAGGAAGAATGTGGGAATGATTCATTTTGAGAGTCTCTTCAATGCTTCACCTCATTGATCTTGTGTTGTTATAAAGTTCCTTTTGCAGACAGGTGAAACCCCCCTTGGATCAAGATCCCTCTTTGATCTAAGACATAAAGAAAACAAATGGTGTACTACTTTGCCCCTAGACCTATTTCAACAATTAGAATGATAAGATAAGGATGGATGACTTACCTTTCTACGTTAGTTGTCCTTGTTTCTCTAGCCTTTGATCTTGAATTCCAAACTCCTAGGTGGAAGAAAATTGTTGCAAGGAACAAGATGAAACCTCCTTCTTGCACACTATGTTAAGCAAAAAAAAATCTATCTATGATGAATTAGACAACAATATAAATGCATATAGTGACTACATAGGCATGAGAGGAATAGGTCAAGTTATGTATTAATGGAAAGAAAATAACAATGAAGCACTTACAATCTCAATATTGACGTTGCAACAACTCCTTCAAACTCTCTTGTCCATTCCCTTGGGTCTCACATAGTCATAAGTATGATTCCCTCAATTCTCATCTCTCTTGAATGTGTCAAGATCAGAAGTATCATACTCTAAAATTCTCCCTTTTTCACTCAAGCATGGCCTCCATTATATAGGATTTGAAGCATCACAACCATAAGATATTTTTGAGGAGAGGATGTAGTCAAGTGAGGATTTGGATGAACTAACAATATTTCCTTTCCTTGAATAGAGTTAAGCTCAAACTAATCCCTTAACCAACTGAGATCTCTCAGAAATAATCTCACAAATCGAGGCATGATGGTTGCAACTACTTCATCGCCCCTGCATAACTGTGCAGAGGGCGATGAACAAGGGATTATTTCCCCCTAATAAAATCTTGGGGAGTGATGATCAAGGTTTTATCCCTCCTTGTATAGGGGCAGGGGGAGATGAAGATAAAAAAAAATGCCAAAATATCAAGGAAAAAGGTAGTATTTTGACCTCCATTTGAAAGGTTTCCCTTCCAACTTGTCTAGGGGTCATGACAAACACTTCTTCACGGTGATGAAGTTGCGACACTTAAGTTCGACGCTTAGGTGCGACATTTGGTGTGTGACACTTAGGTGTATATTAGTTACAACACTTAAGTGCAACATTTGGTAGTGTGACACTTAGGTCTGTAACAAATGACCCCTTAAGTGTGAGGCCAGAAGAAAAACTGATGGCCGAAACACTTCACAAAAATATGTATGTGAGGGTGTTAGAATATGAGAGTTGGAAGGAATATGCAAACAAACATCAAACAATATATACTTATCATCTTTGAGGTAGGCATACCCATGCTTAGTATATGGCCATGAAAAATACAATGTGGATCCATATCTCCATGATGCAATCAGGTCGTAGCCTTGAAAAAATACACAGTGGAGCCACGATATGATGAAAACATAGTCATAGACCAATACAAAGTGGATCTATGACTTCTTAGTAGTGTTTATGTTTGTGGTGTCCATAGCTTAGCATCAACTACAACAAAGCGGATGATGATGATGATGATGGAGGCTTGGGTTGATGTAAGCAATATGAAATCTATTCAGACTACTCTATACATAGCAACAACGGTATTTATGTCTAATATACTTGTATTCTCTAGGCATAGAGGGAGATATACTTTGCCTCCCGGGCCTATTAGATGACCTCTTGTTGGCTCTCTGCTGTCAGTGGGATTTGAATACATGTGTAATGTACCTCAAAATTTACATAAAAAAAAAAAAAAAACTTTTGGGAACATTGAGTTGGTTTTGCGTCCTTGAGGCTTTTCAGTCATTTGTCTACCCTAAGGTACATTACACCATTCCGTTCGCACCTTGGTTAAGATTTTTGTGAAGGAGAGAAAATGTTGTAGACCATTCCTTTGTTGGCTCAAACATCATGGCCAAAAGTTCATGGTTCCATTTCCCATGCTAGATGCGTGGAGATTCTAGGTGGCACATCTCAATAGCAGTTACGTATTGAGTAAGTTTACAACCATTATCCTTTTATTCACATTTAAAATCGATACGCTACATGTGGTTCTATGCACACCTCTGTTCTTCGATAATGTCCTTGTCTTACTTCCATGGTGTTGTGGTAGAAAGGAGTCAGGTTATTTTGGTAAGGGTTTGGTTCCTATCCTAGATTATCCCTGTTATTGCACCATTCATCCTGTCGGGACCGATCCATTACTTGTATCACAACATCTATTATGAAAGTATACTCGAGCACTTATTTGGTTAAACCCTTGTTATTGTTCCCGGTTTCCTTCGTTGGATAGTCCTTTGGCGCGTCAATGATATTTTGTGTTTGACTATAGTGTTCTCTAGTATCATTGATTAGAAGCGAAGTTTTTCCAATGGCGAATCGTTTAATCTCTTATGTTTATGTTGAATATTTCAAAGGGTTTTATATTTACCATGCTCATTTTTATGCCTTTTATTCCTTCTGTTATTCCTGTAATATCCCTTCGGATTATACTTTGGTATCTATTATTAATGATGGGCCCCTGGTGTGTGAGGGTACCCATTTGGGAGGCATGAACACCCCTTCCCCTTTTGGTCTAGCTTGATGGAAGAAGGCATAGATCCTCTGCTTTAGTTAAGTATTCAATGGGCCCCCTTTCTAGTTACTTTATGTTATGTAACTTAAACATATTATCCTATATGGTTATGTTTTAATGCTTCTCATTATTTTGTGCAGGTGTGGGCATACTGAAGCATGAGGATGCCCTCCTCACTCCATCAAAAGATATTCGGGTTCCTACACAGTATCTAAGTTATTTTCGAGATTTCAAATCCCGCTGGTCCAGGCTCTATTCCGTTCCTAAAGTCTGAGAATTTAATTCCAAGTTTTGTGGTAGTTGATACGGGGTATGCCTTGATTTGAGTAAATAATTTTGGTATATAGAACCACCCGCATAGCTTGTGTCTGGTTGGACTTTGATAACTAGATAATCGTTCTATTCATTGTGTTCATTATATATTGTGTGTTAAATTTGTTGTGGATTTGGGATTATGAAGTACTCTCCTCTATATAATTCGGGGATGGTTTTGGTACTATAGATTTGAATTTTTGTCCTGGCTATTATATTTATTTTTGTTTCTAGAATTGAATCTTATTATTGGATGTATAGTTCTTTCCCGAAACGATTCGGCCATGCATGGTGATACACCTAAGGGTTTTGTTCTTTCCCAGAAAAACAATGGGCGATGATTCCATATTTCATTTATGCTCAATTTGATGTAAAAAATAGTTTCGGGCTTATGTATCACAAGCTATATACCTTGTTTTTGGGTTATCCTTTGTGGAATAGCCCTTAGCGGTCTGTTTACCCGATTAGAATAGATGGCTTCATTATCGGAGTTTGGATTCACCTTGCAGTGTACTAATTTACCTACGTTCTTGTTATCACCATGGTATAGGATCCCCTTATAGTTCTGTTCGTGAAGTTCAGTAAGCATCATTATTAGTTTACGTATCGTGCGCTATTTACCTTCTTTTTCTATTACCATTATTAAATAATTCTCTATAGGTCTGGTTTGGGTTTACGTATCATGCAATCTTTAACTTTTGTTTCTATTACCTATATTGACTAAACCTCTATGGGTGTGCTCACATGAAAAGGAAAACATGGTTATTACGGTGAACTTGTGGTGTAGCGTAGGTAAACTTTTTCTTAACAGGGTCATCCCTTATTGTCATATCTATCTTGAATTATATGTAGCTTATATATATAAACTTCACAATAATGGGGTCCGAGGAGTTTTTTTCCTTTTCTTGGAATAAAATTTCCCTCTTACCAGGTTATCTATCCACTTAGTACTACAAGATTATGGTGTAGACATTTTACTCTAGCGTCATTCCTCCAATGTCGCAGAAGGTCCATTACAATGTATATCTATATATAATGGTTCAAAAAAAATAACTATACCGGTTTATATGTCTGTCGATTAGTACTTCAATATTGTAGAGTATACTTGTTGGATTAAGAATGGTATGCTCATTCAAGATGGTTCACTGTTTACTAGAAGCATCCATAGGAAAATAAAATCTGCCACAGCTATTGGTGTGTGTGGCTTCTAGTAATGGGGTTTGTAACTATTACAGAAATTGTTTCGCTGTTTGGTACATTCCAACATTCTTATTAATTACCCAACATTATATCTAAATAAAAAAGTCTATTCGGGCCAATCATTATGAGGGTAAAATGCTAGATCGCTTATAGCATTCAACCAGGAAAAAAAATCATACATAGAAGTAAGAAGATTTCAATACACCTAATAATTTGACTAGAACAAGGTAGAGTTACATATCTGAACGAGATTTACGGGAAGACGAAGGGAGCAACCATGTTCCTCCTAACCATAGAACAAGGCAACCAATCTACTTGCCTAATTCACCCCTTAGCCTGACCATGAATTCATGAGAGCGAACTTGGAGACTCGTCCTCAACAATGTCCTTTAGTTCCAGTAGGTTTCCCCTTGCCTCACACTCACACAATAGTTCTCATAATAGCAAGAAACAAAATTTCATAGTCTACTTTCCCCAGCATACTTGGCGTGATCACCGCCTCCTCACATATGCTTTTTTATTAGTTTGTCTAGGACTTTTTTCCCTCTCTTAGGGGAATTTTCACAGCCTTCTAAATCCATGATTTTCAAGGACTTCCAATGGCCAAATTCCTGATTTTCCACTTGTAACAATCAATGAGAGTTGAATTCAATGTTCCCCCACTCATGGAGTCATAGTCCACTAAATTCAACATGAACGCTCCATTTGTCTTTTTGCAATCAATATAAAATATTACGTTTTTTCCCTTTTTCATACAAGTGTCATAATCAAGTAGCTAGTTGGGACAAATAAGATCTCTTCCCCAGCAGTCATAATCATTTATTACAATTATAAATTCGAAATTCGAAATTCCATAAATGGCAATAAGTACCAATTCGAGAATTTACTAAAAATGGAAATAAATTTCCCTTGTTTAGATTCCTAGAGAATTTTTTTCAATTTCATTATTTTAGGGATGTCGCATCCTTTTCCCCATAAATAGAACACTATCCTGGTGTTCGTTCCTTTCTGGAACATGATTGGATGATTTACGTAAATCTCCTCAATTCTGAAGTAATATCTCCTTAGGACTAAAGTGATTCCATTGCACCTTTACGAGGCAGAGCGACTGCGATTACGAGTGTTATTTATTTCGGTCCGAGAATCGTGGGGTTCCACTTGGAACTGCGTAGCCGGAGTTCCACGCAAGTTCCAATCAATCATATGGTAGGGGTCATGAATATACTTTTTGATGAAACATGAAACACATTATGAATTCTTAGATTAGGCTGGAGTGCAAGTTGTCTCTGGGTCCAATTGAGCTAGTATCTTGAAGGGCCCTCAAACCTAGGTGCCAACTTGGCATAGTTCCCTAACTTCAACAAAAATTTTCGAGTTTGTTTTAAATAAACATGGTCTCCCAAATGGAATTCCAAGTGTCTTCTTTTTGATCACAAGACCGCTCTTCACCGTCTATCCTATGCTTCTTTCAGAGTTTGTTGTACCTTTCTATACATGTTCTCCATTTCTTGGAGCATTTGGATCGATGTAGATGCATTGACCCGGTTTATCCCGACTAATTGGAGTCATACATTTTATGTCATACAATACCTCGAAAGGGATGCTTAGTAGAAGTTTGGTACCCATTGTTATAACAAAACTCAACCAGGTGGAGATAGTCTTCCCACTTGTTTGGTTTTGATCTTACATACACACATAGCATATCCTCCATGATCTAGTTCGTCCTTTTGATGTCCATCCATTTTGTGGATGATAACTTGTACTAAAATTAAAGTTGGTATTGAGCTCTGTAAACAATTCCTTCCAAAGGGTGGATGTGAATTTTACGTCTCTGTCACGAAATCACCATTTTGGAATACCATGCAATCTAAGTTTCTTTCATGAATACCATTTTTGGAATACCATGCAATCTAAAGATTTCTTTCATGAATATTTCAACAATGTTTATAGCTTTAAAAGTAGACTTTACAGGAATAAAGTGTGTAATCTTACTACGTTTATCAATAACAACCATGATAGAGTCATTTTGTTTCTGAGTTTTTGGCAAACCTGTTATAAAGTCGAGTGATATAGTCTCCCATTTCCATTCTGGTACCGGCAATGGCTGTAATAGGCCGGCTGGATGTTGGTGCTCGGCCTTAACCTGCTGACAATATTGGCACCTTGCCAAGTATTTTGTTGTTTCACCTTTCATGTTAGGCCAATAAAATAGTTTCCTCAGTGTTGCTATCGTTTTTTGGTAACTTGGGTGGCTAGAATACGACTTTTTGTGTACTTCATCCAAGATTGTCAATTTTAACCTTGCTGAATCTGGTATGTAAAGTCTATTTTTAAATCGTAACAGTCGCTGCTCGTCGATACTTAGATCTGATTTCGCAATATTGTTCGGTATTTCTATCTTTATTTTAATATAGTTTTCGTCATCAACACCTGTCGTCCTTATTCTTCCTTCCAGATCACTTTATGCCCTACTAACATTCATCTCAAATAATCCATGGATTTTTCTACTTAAAGCATTTGCTACCTTATTTTCCTTGCCTTTGATATGTCTGACCTCGAAGTCGAATTTTCTCAAGAAGGCTAACCACCTTGCTTGCCTTGCGTTAAGATTTGGTTGGTTAAATAGATATTTTACCCCGCTATTGTCCGTTAATAATAGGAATCTTCTACCCATTATGTAGTGTCGCCACATCTTTAAGGCATGTATTACTGCTGCTAATTCTAAGTCATGAGTGACATAATTTCACTCGTGTTCCTTCAATTTCCAGGACTCATAGCAAATAACGTGTCCTTCTTGGGTTAGGACACCACCTAGTCCTTCCTTACTTGCATCAACACATACAGTGAAGTCTTTATCTGGGTCTGCTACCTTCAATATGGGTGCCATTGTCAATAACTCCTTTAGTTTATTGAAGCTGTCTTGACATTTCTTTGACCAGTTGAACCTGGTTCCTTTCTTTTGTAATGATGTGATATGGTAGGCTATCTTGGAAAACCCTTCTATAAACCGGTGGTAATATTCGGTGATTCCCATGAACGACCATATATCTGCTACATCTTTAGGTATTGGCCATTCCCTAATGGCTTTTGTCTTTTCTGGATCCACGGCAATGCCCTCTGCTGAAATTATATGTCCAAGATATTGTATCTCTTTCTGGTAGAAGTCACACTTGTCGAAATTGGCACACAGTTTGTTCTTCCTTAACGTTTGCAACACTATTCTTAAGTGTTCCTCATGTTCCTCTTCCGTCTTTGAATAGACTAGGATATCGTCGATGAATACTACCATGAACTTGTCCAAGTACTCACTGAAAATATTGTTCATTAAGCACATAAACGTGGTTGGGGCGTTAGTGAGTCTGAATGGTATGACTACAAACTCGTATTGTCTGTATCTTGTCCGAAATGTTGTTTTGTTTATGATCTCATTTTTTATCTGAACTTGATGATAACCGGATCGTAAATCAAGTTTTGAAAAGATCTTGCACCCCCCCACTTGATTGAACAGATCATTTATCCTTGGTAAGGGGTATTTATTTTTAATAGTCATTTTGTTCAGTTGTCTATAATCGATACATAATATTAGAGTACCGTCCTTATTTTTCACAAAAAGGACTGGTGCTCCCCAAGGTGAGACACTTGGTCTTATGTACTCTTTGTCCAACAATTCTTGTAATTGTATTTTTAATTCTGTCAGTTCGGGTAGACTCATCCGGTAAGGCACCTTTGAGATATGGGCAGAATCGGGTAATAGGTCTATGGAAAATTCTATTTCCCTTCTAGGGGGTATTCTGGCATCTCATCCACAAACATGTCTCTGAAATCGTGTAGAATAGAAAAGTCTTCCAACTTTGGATTATCCTCCTTTTCTGCTAGATTTGTCACTTGGATGGCATAAACTTGGCATCCATTTCTCATACATTTCTTTGGTTGCATTGCTGAAATTTGTCTGACTGATACCAGTTTTGGTATACCTTGGTCTATCCTAGTAGTATCAGAATCATCCTTATAGCTGATCATATTTGTATAACAATTTAATATTGCTTTATGTCGTTCCAACCAGTCCATCTCAATAATCATATCGTAAGATCCTAGTGGTAGGATGTTCAGATTGGTATTTACACTTTGACCGTCTAAGCTGAACTCAAAATATGGAACAAACTCTACTACCTTTCTTTTAGTACCAGTCACTAATTGTACAAGCCATGATTTTGCATGCTTCAGTTTCTTAAGTTTGTTTGACTCGACCACATTAGGTGTAATATAACTTAACATAGCTCTAGGGTCAATTAAAATAGAAATTCAAGTGTCGTTGATTTTACCTTCAATTTCTACCACCGAGGACTGGTGGTCAGCTTATCGACCATCTATGGCTGCATTTATCCGATGTAGGCTTCTGCCCACATCTCCCACTGTTGAGGCTTCCTGCATATTATGAACAACAGTTCTATTTGTTGAACTCAAATGCAGATAGTTCCTCCTTAGATAAGGCTCTCCACATTCCCAACACTTTAATGGCTCGTGGGGATTGTCTCCAAACGTTTTTATCCCCAAATTTACTGGTTTATCACTGCCTTGCATATTCGGATGGTTGGAGTGAAAGTCCTTTCTCGGAAAACATTTTGCTGTGTTCCGATGAGGAGCTGGCTGGTACCCCTTCTTCTGCTGGTTCATTCTCTCTTGTTTCTTATCTTTCCATGCCTTGGGAAACTCTACTCGTTGTTTGTACTGATCGTAGCACATTCAGGATTTCCTGAATACTTCGCTTAAGTATTTGGGGTTGTCAAATTCAATTCTGTCCTTGTAGGACTGTGGTAGGTAGCTTAGAAAATGATGAATTTTTACTTTATCCTCTCGAATGTACGGTACGAATCTTAACAGTTCTAAAAATTTATTTATAAGGTCCTCCATTGTCATCTGTCCAAGTCGTAACTCATAGAACTCTTTTGTCTTTCTTTCATAGTAACTTTCTGAAATGTATTGTTTCTTGAAATACTTCTTAAGGTCATACCACTCCAACTGCTTTTCCTTTAGGCCCTTGGCCAATTTCAGGTCCTGCCACCAAATGATGGCCTTCCCTTTTAGATTGTAGATGGCCATTCTGACCTTCATGTTGCTGGAATAGTTGTAGATCTGGAAGTATTTTTTGATGTCCAACAACCATGCTTGAACTTCCTCTCTCGTCTTGGAATCTCCATCAAAGGTAGCCAATTTAATCTTTTAAAATTCTCCTTCGAGGTGGTCTACTTGTTTTCTTTTCCTGTTAGATTTAGTTTTTTCTTCAGCTGAAGGTATTCCTTCCGGCGAACTATCTCCTTTTTCTGTTTTCGGCCCTGAGTTCTTGGAAGCCCTTTTGCTAACTTCTTCCTCGTGGTTATCATCTTTTGGGATTTTCTTGGTCACTATACTGCGTAGCAGGATTTCATTTATCTCTTGTTGCTCCTGTTGTGCTTTTTTCAATTTTTCATTGTCCACTTTAAAAATATGTAATTCAACAATAAGGTTCCTCATTGTTTCTAATACTTCCATGGGTGAACTTCCATCACTGGTCTATCTTGGATCTCCAGGGGATCCCTGCTGCAGGTTTTCTCCCATCCTGATTTCTGCATCATCCTGAGCTGCCATAATTAACACAAAACAAAAATAGCTTTTCTGTTTGTAACCATAAGATTTTTTGTTAGTTTTGCACAAATCGATATATATATATATACTAAGCAATTATTGTGGCCCTATTCAGGTCTAGTGTTGTCACCTTTTTGCTTTGATACCATATGTAATGTACCTCAAAATTTACATAATTTTTATTTTTTATTTTGGGAACATTGAGTTGGTTTTGCGTCCTTGAGGCTTTTCAATCATTTGTCTACCCTAAGGTACATCAGTCTTATTTCCTTTCAATCCTCTATCCTATTTAACATAAATTCGTCACTTCCTTTTTCGGTAAAGTGTTGTATACGACAATAAGTCCATAACTAGGGACCATTCGTCTCATGGAAACCTAAAACTATCTGTTGTCTTCTTTCTAAGCCACTTTAAGACATGTAGAAGTAACTACTTAGAGTCTCGCTATCCTACATTGCGAGGTTAGAGGTGTTAGGCCTTAAGAATTTCAAACTGATATATGTAAGTAACATTATAAAATCTACAAGGAGAATTTAACCCTATTTGGAAAACAAATGTATAGTGGTTTAACTTCGGCCATTAAACTTGCACCTTGAATCTACAGTGCACAGAGGGTTAATCTTTTTTTTGGAGGTTATGGTTATGATCATATTACACATCACTCATTAGGTAACGAAAAGGCTAACAGTCTCGAGTGTTTAATGCAAGGTAGTTGATACGACATATAACGGTGTAGTGAGAATTCCATCTAGTTGCCTCGCCATCAATGCTCTTAGCAATCGATACAGGTGGAAAGTGTTGTGCCTTAAAGGCCTGTCTGCACATTTAAGGCACATGGGAAATATGTCTACTCGATACAGAGCTCGACTGGCATGCCCAAAGGAGACGTCGACACCTCCCCTATAATCACATGGTCTAACTACAAAAACCTCCTCCCCTTTTCTCCATTCAGAGGTTACTCTCGTGCCCTTCACTCTCATTCAGGTTTTGGTTTGGGTGGCAGAGGAATCACCGTCTCAAACCATTCTGTTCGCACCCTAGTTAAGGTTTTTGTGAAGGAGAGAAAATGATGTAGACCATTCCTTTGTTGGCTCAAACATCGTGGCCATGAGTTCACAATTCCAATTCCTGTGCTAGATGCGTGGAGATTCTGGGTGACACTTCTCAATAGCAGTTCTGTGTGGTAAGTTTACCTTCGGCTATCCTTTATTTATGCTTTAAAATCATTTTGCCTCGCATGTAGGTCTGTGCACACCTCTGTTCTTCGATAATATCCTTGTCTTACTTCCAGGGTACTGTGGTAGAAAGGAGTCAGGTTATTTTGGTAAGGGTTTGGTTCCTATCCTGGTTTACCCCTGTTACTGCACCATTCATCCTGTCAGGACCGAGCCATTACTCGTATCACAACATCTATTATGAAAGTATACTCGAGAGCTTATTTGGTTAAACCCTTGTTATTGCTCCTAGTTCCCTCCGTTGGATAGTCCTTTGGCATGTCAATGATCTTCTGTGTTTGACTATAGTGTTTGATAGTATCATTGATTAGAAGCGATTTTTTTTCCAATGGTCGAACGCGTTTAATCTCTTCTGTTTATGTTGAATATTTCAAAGGTTTTTATATTTACCATGCTCATTTTTACGCCTTTTATTCTTTCTGTTATTCCTGTAATAACCTTTTGGATTATGCATTGGTATCTATGATTAATGATGGGCCCCTGGATGTGCAAGGGTAGCCATCAGGGAGGCATGAACTCCTCTTCCCCTTTCGGTCCGGGCGGTGTAGCGCGATGGCAGAAGGCACCAATCCTCTGCTTTAGATAAGTATTCAATGGGCCCCCTTTCTAATTACTTTTTGTTCTGTAACTTAAACATATTATCTTGTTTGGTTTATGTTTTAATGCTTCTCGTTATTTTGTGCAGGTGCGGGCATGCCGAAGCATGGGGACGCCCTCCTCACTCCATCAAAAGGTATTCAGGTTCCTACACAGTATCTAAGTTATTTTCTAGATTTCAAACCCCGTTGGTCCAGGCTCTGTTCCATTCCTAAAGTCTGAGAATTTAATTCCACGTTTTGTGGTAGTTGATATGGGGGAACGCCCTGAATTGTATAAAATAATTCCGGTATATAGAACCATCACATAGCTTGCACCTGGTTGGACTTTGATAACTAGACAGTCATTTTGTTAAATACAATGTTCATTATATAATGTGTGTTAAATTTGTTGTGGATTTGGGATTCTGAAGTGCTCTCCTCTATATAATTCAAGGATGGTTTTGGTACTATAGATTTGAATTTATATCCTATCTATTTGATCCGTCAGGATTTTTCGAATGACTTATGGTTGAGTTTTTATTTGCATGCTTTAATTAACCATTGAGAAACTTAGCGAAAGAAGGAGAAAAGAAAAGGAATTATATAGCCATATACATATATGCAGGTCTGAAATGCAATGAAAGACAACAAACCATGACACACAGGTTGATAACGAAGTTTGGCACAACTTTGCCTACGTCTCCGAGCCTTTTCTCTGTGGGGGAGACTTCTTTATTTCTGTTCGAAATCTCAATAGTACATCATTGTCATGCCGAATGGCTACAATAATGATCTGGTCATGTTCGCCCAGATCTCTGGAACCATGCACAAAATACGGCACGTGAAACGGATGTCCTAAGCTCTCAGAAATGGTCCGACAACATCTCCTCCTCAACAGCTTCTCTGCCTCAAACTGGCTTTGACTTGGCTTCTTCTCAGCATCTCTGCTCTGAATGCTCTCAAAAGATATCCCCATGGCCTCAAAATGGCCTTGGTTAAATAGTTGGGAATTTAGTTATCCATCTCCAACTTCCTCCACGAATTTAGGCTCTAAAAATGCCCAATAACTCCCAAAAATGAGTTAATTACATTAAAAATGGCTTAAACATTAATTAAAAC
>SNQJ01S0168845.1:0-20748 GCA_010110895.2 Picea sitchensis | reverse complement strand
GGTTGGTTTTCACATGGTTTAAAAGTTTTGAGTCAGTACCAGTAAGGATAAGGTCATCAACATAAAGGACAAGTATTATGAGATGGCTTCCTACTTTCTTGGTATAGACATTAGGATCTGAATGGAATCTAGAGAATCCAATGGCAATAAGAAAGTTTTCCATTTTGGCATACCAAGCTCGAGGAGCTTTCTTGAAACCATAAAGAGATTTCTTGAGGCGACAAACAAGACTAGAGTCATTCTGGACATAGCCAGGAGGTTGTTCCATGTAGATTTATTCTTGCAAATCTCTGTGCAAGAAGGAAGATTTAACATCCATCTGATGGACCTATTTATAAGAGGCAGCAAGGGCAAGAACAAGGTGGATGGAATTCATTTTTTCTACAGAGGCAAAGGTTTCATTATAGTCAATTCCTTCAACTTGGGAAAATCCTTTTGCAACTAACCAATCCTTGTGTCTTTCAACACTTCCATCTGATGCATACTTAGTTTTGTAGACTCATTTTCATCTAACAATTTTTCTTCCTTTTGGAAGAGGTACAAGATCCCAAGTATCATTTTCCATTAAAGAACGATACTCTTCATTCATTATTGTATCCCAATCTGGATGACCTGAAGCTTCTGCAAATGTCTCTGGATCATGAGTTTCTGAAACTTGATCCAAAAGAGAAGAGGCTTGATGGAACTATGAACGTTTCTGACAGTGATCTAAAGGATCACCGACAAGATCACCAGTTGCTTCTCATGTTGAACGGACCCATCTCGGAAGCGGTGGAGTTGGTGTTGGTTCAGGTTCAAAGGACTCATCTGGAGGAGGGTGATCAGGCGGAGGTGGATTTTGATCCTCACTATCATCATCTAAAGAAGAAACCAGATCATAAGAAGACACAAATGTCGAAGATGGCTCACAGGACAAAGAAGGCACAAACGTTGAATTAGGCTCGCAGGCCAAGAGATTGTCATCAAATTTAACATCTCTTCTGATAATAATTTCATTACAATGTGATTGAAGAAGTCTGTAACCTTTGACATCTTCAGAATAACCAACAAATATAAACTTCTCACTTTTAGGTTGCAATTCTTTCCTTTTCTCATCAGGAATGTGAGCCCATGCTATACTGCTAAATTCACAGAAGTGACTTACATCTGGTTTAATTTTAGTCCAAGCTTCTTCAGGTGTTATATTTTTAAGAGCCTTTGTGGGAGTGTGATTTAATATGTAATTTTCACAGTTGATGGCTTCCGCCCAATACTTTAGACTTAATCCCTTAGATTGGATCATACAATTAGCCATTTCTTTTAATGTGTGGTTCTTTCTCTGAGCAACACCATTTTGTTGTGGTGTATATGGAACAGTGTGTTTCATTTGGATTCCATGTGTAGTGCAGTAATTTGTAAAATTATTGTTCACATATTCACCTCCATTATCTGTTCTTAACCTTTGAATTTGATGTCCAAATTGTTTTTTGACAAGGGCCTTGTAGGCCAAAAACCTATCAAAAATTTTGCTCTTAAGTTTTAAGAAGTAAACCCAAGTACGTCTAGAAAATTCATCAATGAAATTTAAGAAATACTTGCACCCAGAAAAAGAAGGAGAATAAATTGGACCACACAAATCATTGTGAACAAGCTACAAAGGACCCAAGGCGTGCCAAGAGGCACATTTTTCAAAATTGTCCCGATGATGTTTGCCGAGAACACAACCGACACAAACACCATATTTGCATGAAACAAGAGGAAGATCAGTCACCATATGTTGATTACATAGTTGTTGCAATGAGCAATAGTTTAGATGACTGAATCACTCATGACAAAGTTTGATCAAGTCATCGCTATGAGCAATAAAAATTGATGAAAAATATGATGACCCAAATTTGTCAAACTTGTACAACCTGGTAATATCATCAGCAATTCCAGTTGCAAGAACATGATTAGGATATTTTAGATCCTTGATTACAACTTGGTGAGGTGAAAACTCTATGATTTTACCTTCATCTAAATGAGTGATTTGATATACTGATACAAGGTTACAAGAAAGACTTGGAACACATAATACATCATTGAAATGGTCATTTTCTACTTGTATTGTTCCAGATCCTTCAACACTAAGAGATCTATCATCACCAACAAATATTTTCTTAGTGTTACATTCATTTAGAGTATAAAATATGTCTCTATCCTTAGCCATATGATAAGATACTCCAGAATCAATAAGCCACTTATCAGAAGTAGAAGTAGAAGGTGTATTGAAGGAGAAACCAGAAGCAGAAAGTGCATGTCCATGAGAAGAAGAAGAAGAAGAAGAAGAAGAATCAATATTGATGTTGTGCTTCTTCATCGTTTATTATAATGCTGCCATATTCTTGAAACATTTGGACTCATCATGACCATCTTTATCACAAAACTTGCAATGTCTGTTAGTATTCTTATTTTTATATTTTTCTCCTTTGTCTCCGTTAGAAGCAAAAGTTGTCTGAGTGGGTTTGGGACCCTTATATTGCTTGTTGTTGTGGCAAGGATGTTGTTTCTTTGGATTCTTGGGTTTATCTTTTTGATGGACAACTAAGGCTTTGTTGGAGGTACCTGCAGTACTGATCACTCCAAGTTGTACTAACTTAGTGGGTTTTTGATAAGTTTCTCCTAGAGTCTCTTGTATGGCATAAAAGGTAGATACAAACACATAATATGCACTACCTAGCTTAGAAATAATAATATAGATGCAATGATCTTCGTCTATCTTTATCTTACATTATTGACATAAAGTTCTGAGTGTTTTAAACTTAGATAGATAGTCTTCAATGCAAGAAAAAATCACTTGGAATCAAAGTTAGTACTTGATTTTCTAACTGTTGTGCTCGAATAATATTGGGTTTACCAAACACAGATTCAATATTTTCCCAAGCTTCTTTGGGTTTATCAATTGATTGAAGGTGGAACCTTAAATCAGGAGAGATAGACATTCCAATTAATCCACATGCTTCGTCATTCCTATTATCCCATTTGGATTTCTTATCAGCATCAGTGGGTGTTGTTTCCTTTCCCAAGTTAATTTGGTACAAGTCTTTACTTCTTAATAAATCCTCCATATGTGATTTCCATTGGAAGTAATTGGTGATGGTAAGTAAGAGATTACTTGTAGAAGCCATATTAAATATGTAGATAATGTTGATTTAAAAACTAAAACTGATGATTTGAATGGAAATAGCTCGAAAAGTTATGCGGTTTTTAAAAAAATGGCATTGAAAACGAACTTCAGATGTGAGAGTTATGCCTTTTTTTTAAAAGGCATAAACGGTAACCAAAGGACCACGTGGTAGTGTAAGTTGCTTCATGAAGTGACCCACTTTTATAAAGAGAAGTGGGGCTCACTTTTACAAAGAAAAGTTGCATGCAAAATAAATAACTCTAAAATAAATTATTAAAGCTACTTATAGTGATTCACTTTTATACTTGAAGTGAAATACACTTTACAATTTTAGCATGAACTTTTTCAAAAAAAGTAACAAAAGAGAGACTTGAACTCAAGACCTCTTACTTAATAAGGAAAATTTTAACCAAATGGTCTAGCAAAACATATTGTAATGTTTAGAAGGAGGATTGGGTGTGTTGTTGTTGTTGAAGAAGACGGCCTTGGAGAGCGTGCTCAAAAAAAACTCTTTTCACACAAGAAAAAAAATTTTGCTTCTCAACGACAACAAGGGTTAGATCTCGGTTAGCTTTCCCAGAAGATGCACCTTTTCCTATATGTTTCTGATTTGTTGATATCACACAGGGCACTGGACAAAGATCATACGCAGATCTAAAAGAGTAGCAACCCAGAAATAAAAAATACAAAACCAAAATACTTCTCTGCAAAAAAAATTAAAAATGCGTATTCAAACTTTATACCTCTGGATCTGACTGTAATGGTTGTATCTTGGGAAAACAGAAACCTTTTCGAGTGAAACAAAAAGTGTTCCTGAATGCAATGGAACAGTCCTCTTAGTCCAGAAATGTATGAAAATGACAGAAAATGGAGATGAGGAAACTCGGCTTTACGAACTCGATCTACAATAGGAGTGGGTCTTCAAACAGGCTCTGATACCATGTTCGACAACACAGGTATTCCAATAGAGGAATAAAACCTTCAGTAACCACTCACATAACCATATCAAAGATCAACACATCAATGTTTTCACATGGTAGAACCCCTATGGGGAAACATCCACGGCCCCAGCCAACGCGGCCACTTGGAGCAGTTTATTAATGCAAAGAAAAAGGTTACAGAGAGATTTTCTCACAATCGATCATTGTAAAATGACCCTCCATTCTCTTTAAATAGAGATCATGGACCAATCGGGTGTTAAGCCATGGATCAATGGTCATTAAGATCGAGGAGAGTATGAACCATCGGATCACTCTATGTCGGGAACATATCATGACCGTCGAATTTCCTAACTACAAATGTATACTAACGCATACTAAAGAAACACACTAGAAAACACACTTTTACCTAATGACACAATACACCAAGTAGATCATAACTAACTCTTAAGTGTCTAAATATCCTAACAATATCTTTTCCTCAACATTTGTTTGGCGACCATACTGGGGAGATCTCCAATATCTCTATGGTTAATTTTTATGCTCGATTAACATCGAATGCATCTATTTTTTCTAATATTAATCATTTGACTATTTTATTTCTTAATTACTGTGTCTATTGCAAGGCAGCCCAATATTGAGCTCGATCTTCAAGATCAAACCAACATTGCTTTGAATTTGTTCAACACCATTTTAGACACTGCCAATACTCGTGTTGAGCTTAATCATTCATGGGTAGAAATTGAATGAGATATTAGTGCCCAAGAACGTTGGGAAGTTAGACGTAGATAGCCTAGAAATCAACAGCAACCTTCTTGCTCCTCCAGTTTTGGCCTTACTTTCATGTCCTTAGACTCTAGTGTTTCTAGAAGAAGAAGAGGCTTATGACCTGAAATTAATCCTATTGTTGAAATAGGAAGAAGAAATGTTTTGTTATCAACCCAAAAAAGTTCTCTAAGGAGAACTTTGTTTGATTCATCCAGTACGTCTTTCTCTCCCTCACCTATCATCCATAAGATGGCATCTATTGGTGGCTCTGGTGGCACTAGAAGTTCTTCCTCCTCTCAGTCTTCAGCTTAGTTAGTGATTGGTAGCTTATATAGCCACCATATACCTATCCAATCTACCACAAATCCCACCAAAGTCATTAAAAAGTATGGTTTTTTTCAGTTTGAAGAAGATGCCACAACCACACCATGGCATGTGTCCTCTCCTCTTAACCTATCACCTGCTACTCGTCCACTTCCTAAATTCAAAGAGCGTCTCCCTAGGTTTTTGGGAAATAATAATGTTACTACAAACGAACACCTGGTGGGATTTTCTAATGCTTGTCACAACATAGGAGTCAATGACAAAGATACTTGCATGCACTTATTCGTCAATTCCTTGGAAGGAAAGGTTGAAGTCGATTTCTTTGACCTTCCTCCTAAGATTTTGTCTACTTGGGAGGAGTTAGTTTATTGGTTCAGATCCACCTATGGGCAATCTAAAATCCCAGTTGAGCAGTTATGGGAGTACAATAACATTGCCTATAAGGATGGTGAAACCATCAAGTCCTTCAACTTGTGTTTCACTAAGTTATACAATCAAATCCCTGAACTCATTCGACCTCAGAACCAAGCCACTTTCATGCATTATTACAATGCATTACCTTCTCCCTATCGCCATAGGCTTGAGGGAAAATCCATTGATAACCTCGGTTCCGCATACTTGTTTAGAGTATGAATAACAGCTCGAAAGAACAGGTCTTTCCTAGGGAGAATCGGTTTAAAAAACAGACATATCCACCCTCTTAAACCTATTACAAGACATGAATAATCATATGAAAGTGTATGAGAGAAAGGGAACTGTCTCCCCTCTCACCCCTAGGGCTTCATCCTCTTCGGAACCTCACTTTAGAAACCCAATTGAAAATAATTTTTAGCCTAAAGCTATCTTGCCTCGAAGTTGGTGTAACTTTTTCCAAGAACACCACGAGGAAGCCACATGTGAGGTAAGGAATAACGTCAGAGATAAGATCTTTGGTAAAATACTAGAAACTACCATTGTTGTCCTAGATTTTGCAGATCCATAATATGTCATGATCATCAACACTAGGAAAAAATCCTACGCTCCCAAAGGAAAATATGATCCTCCCCACAATTCTTCTGGCCCAAGCTCATCATCATCAGCTGCTATGGTTCAGGCTCCTAAGTTTCTTGATAGTCAAGGAACAACTTCCCCTCTCCCCTCTTCCAAATACAATATTCTGAATCAGTTGGCCAACATCAAAGAATATACCACCCTCCTGGACATGGTTGTCGTCCCTAAACAACAGAGGCATCTCAAACAATTTATGGAAGGAAAAGATTCCATTGTATCCAACCTCTCTGAAGAGGTGAACGAAGAGGATTCATCTATAAATAAAGTAGGTGTGCATAACTTTATATACCCTGTAAAAAATCCCACTTTTTTGTATTTCTGTAAAGATTGTGGATAATATCACCCATTGTTGCCTCATTGATGGTGGTTCGGGCCCAAGTGTGATGTCGAAGGTTATTATGGAAGAGCTAGGATTGTCTTGTGAAAATGAAAACGCGGGGAGCATGCTCTCTTATAATAGTCTACAAAAAGAAACCATAGGTGAGATTAAATATGTGACCTCATTTTTGTGCGCACATCCTGAAATAAGGACAACCTTTAGCATTCAGTTAATTGACATGCCAGTAAGAAATTACTCAATCATCTTGGGAAGATATTGGCAAGCTTTGACGAGTGGTGTTGGACCTTGGTTATGGAAGGAAGTGAAGAACAAGGAAGGAAAGGTAAAATTCAAGCTTCGCGGGATACACAGTAACTATCATTGAGTCGAAGTGAGCAAAAGAACAGGAAAGATGGAGCGAAGTGTGGAAAAGAAAGACGTTGGATGAGGAGATCAAGGATGATAGATCAGCAAGGAAGAAGGATCGTGGAAAACTCAATAAGCAGAGAAATCCATCATTGGATGCTTTCGAGCACCGCGCGATGAAGAAGGAAAGATAGGTTGGTGAAGCCAGGAAAAAGTGGATCAAGTTGACCTAGGGTGTTAGACACCTAGGGTTTTGGTATCTAGGGTTTTGGCACCTAGGTTTCAACCTAAGGCTGTCAGTGAGGGATTGTAATGTATAAATAAAGGTCAAGAGGACCTGGGTGGGGTTGGTCATTGAGTATTGGTATGACATTGTTGTTATATATCTATTGTGGAGGGAGAGGATTGTATTGTGATATCTTCAGTTGTGTGTGAATGTCAAGTCCTACAGCTGGGTGCGCAGGAAGGGGAGAGAAAGAGAGAGAAGAAAGAAGATTTGCTAGCTGAGAGCACATATAAGAACTGTATTCTTTACCTTAATAAATCATAAGCACAGTTTTGTGGACGTAGCCCTAGAGAGAGGGTGAAACACGTATACTTTGTTTCGTATGTGTGATTGATGCCTGGATCTCTATCATTGTTATGTTGTTATTTGCAGTCTTATGTTAGATCAAATCTATAGCTGCACGGGATAGACCTAGCTGATAAGTGATATATGAATGTTGTATTGTTGTTGTGATAGATCCACTTGATATTCCCCTGGTTGTAGACATTCATGTCCTGCAATCCCCCTATTAGCTACTTCGGGTGAGACTACATCTGCTTCGCAGGTGCTTCTGAAAAGGCCAGTATCTAGGGATTATTGGTGTTCTCTTGGAGTGAACCCTGGGTCTGCCCCTATGCCAACAAATGGTTTTGTTACCGGGACAGGAATCTGTGTAAGAGAATGTCAAGGTGGTTCCCATCGAAGACAGAGATTCAGAAGTGGATAGAGGATCAAGAGAGGGACTTCCCTGAAGCCCAAAATGATAGCCCTAAGCTAAGTACTAAAGGTTGGCTACAGAGACACATCTTCACCGATATTCACGAGATCTTCTTTGGAGGAATCCATCAAGAGTTATACGAGTGGTCAGCTAGGTTAGATGATACCCAGTTCGAGGTCAGATCTATACCTCATGTGGTCTGGACGTTGGAGTTGATTAAGAAGGTTAAGAGAGTCAACAACATTGTATCAAGGGGTGTAGATCATTGGTTCGATAGTGCCATTGGAGGGTATATCACTAAATTTCTTGTTGACAGAACAGAATCATATAGCCAAACTAAGAGATACTTCTTCAAAGGACCCAGAGGAAAATTTTCACAATTTTTGAAGCTAAGAATCAATATGTTGTTGCATGAAAAGAACGTATTGAAGATACAGTAGATTGGTTGGATCCTAAAAGGCTAATGTTCAAGAATTCAGACAGCGACAGCAACACAGAAGCTAGACATACGTGCAGTGGGAAAGTATTTCGAGGGGTTCACCTTGAGAACTTGTTCAAGCAAAACTACAGAGACGAGGTTTTCTATAGTGGAGAAGAGGCAGATCTAACAGACGAAGAACATTCAGAACCCACCAGAGCAGAGGAACGGGAAGTTGAAGAACTTTGCCAAAACGAGCCAGAAACATCAGGAACTGCGCAGACCACTGAAGTAAGTAACATAAATCCTTCTTTTATTTCAAAAATGTTAAGTAATCAGAATATTCCAAATCACCAGAGTCCGCAAACTATTATTACTAGTAGTTCAGCATCTACTCAGATAGGAAACCTAGGCAACTCTATGGAAGACAAGATGAGGCTCCCTATCTTTAAAGGAGATGGATATGAAGATCCTGATCAGCACTAGTTCCTATGCGAGGCCGTATGGAACATTAAAAATATTATCGATGAAGCTATTAAAATAAACCAGTTTAGCACTACATTGAGGGGTCACGCGCTGAGATGGTACATGAAGCTTGTCCAAGGACTTTCACAGCTTAAGCCACTAAATGAGATCAAGAACACGTTGGTTGCGGAGTTTAAAAAAACCTAAGTCAGAGTCATAGTGTATTACTGAGTTGAAGGATATCAAACAAAAGGTAGTCGAACATGTTTGGGAGTTTGATCAGATATTCAAGACCCTAACAGACCGATTGAATTTTAAAATCCCAGATGATTAGAACAAAGAATGGTTCATCATTTCTCTTTTACCACACATCAGAGTTCCCATGATGCATCAAAAGATTGCATCGCAGGCAGAAGCTGTAGAGATTTCCATGAACCTTGAATCAGCACCTATGGGAGAATCTAGCTCAGGCATGAGCCAGATCTTGAGCCAGGTGACTAGTTTGTCTCTGCAGGTTGAGGATATGAAGAAGGACACGGGGAAGGACAAAAGAGAAGATATATAGTGTGTAATATGCATATCCAAAGGTCATGATAAAGAACAATGTCCCATGTTTGATGAATATTTGGCCTCAGGAGCATTGAGCCCCTTGAAGCAAGTTAACCTACCCTGGTGTGAAGTATGCAGAAACCGACATCGCCCTGGTGAGTGTTATTATATGCAGAAGTATGTTCAGACACCCACAAACTTGTGTTTCACATTATGTAAGTCTGTAGGGCACGATGATAGAGATTGTAGGGATTTTGGCCTGATGCACGAAAGATCAAGAGACATATACAATATCCAAGGCGAAGTACACCAAGAAGGAAACAATGCACAGTACAATTCTCCAGGAAGAGGAAGTTGCAATCCTCACAGTGGATACAGAGGACGAGGACGAGGAGGAGGTATGGGTTGAGTCCAAGGAAAAATAATTTGTTACAACTGCGCACATCCAGGACATTTAGCGAGGGACTGTCAGAACCCTTTCACAACCTGCAGTTATTGCAATTCCTTCGAGCATGTCATCGAGGACTGCCCTTTGTTGCTAGCTAAGCTTCAGGAAAGACAAGGACCTCAGCAAAACCTGCAAGTGAAACTGATATATGCTAAACCTCGCAGAGAAGACCCTAGAGTCGTTGTTATCACTCGAGGAGGCTCTGCTATAGGAGAAGACAGAGAATCCCAAGGAAACATTGTAGACAACCACAGAGTGAGGAAAGCTACAAAGAAGACCCCACCATTCGATGCTAAGAAAGAAAGACAGATATTTGAGGAGGTAAGAAAAGAGTTCAAAGGAGATCAAGGGTCTTCATCAATGAAACAACTAGAAATCAAATAATATGGCATGCCTCAGGTGTTTGATCAATCTGTGTCACCAACAGAAGGAAAAGAGGTAAGCAAACTCATGGAATTTTTATGCACTTGTATTAAGTTGATTCAAGATAAAAGTGATGTACAAGAATTACAAGATTTAATCAAGCAGTATGAACTAGGAAAGATAGACTCCTTACTGAATAGGGAAGTGCACCAAATTGGGAAAAGAAGAAGGACAAATAAAGAATTACACCTGAATGCTCAAATAGGAGATTATGATATAAACTATGTGGTCCTCAACTTAGGGTCGGAGGTCAATGTCATGATGAAGCAAACCTGGGCACTGATGGGAAAATCAAAGTTGATCTATTCCCCTATCAGGCTTAGAATGGCTAATCAGCAAGTTGTCATCCCATTTGGACGATTGGATCATGTCCTGGTGGACATTGATGGAGTTAGAACCTTTGCAGATTTTGAACTAATTGAAATTGTTGATCACAGCTGCCCTTATCCTGCATTATTAGGAATTTTTTGGGCCTTCAACAATTCTACTACTGTTGATCTAAAGAAGAGGTGTATGAAATTTGAAAGATATGGCCTTAGGTTCATTTCACCTTTAGATCCAGATGAGGGTCCTCAATACACAGAGCCTATCAGAGAATAAGACCACGCGTACAAACTATAAAACATCTACAAACTAACAGCTAGACAGCAGGATTATATCAATCCTACAGTCAACGGGAATCTGAGTTGGCAAAGTGACATCACATGTTCATCAAACTCAGAAGAAGCATTGGATAACTGGTAGAACCAGATGTATGAAGTCTCTACCAAAAGATGTGCTAGACTAACCAGAGAGGTTCGTTGGATCGACACAACAGTGAGTAACTTACCCACATTTGATGGGTTGAACCCTTTAGAAAACTTCTTATCAGAGTTTGAGACAAGTATACCAACACAAAAGCGGTTTCTGGCAATGGATGAGGCCATGAAAGCCACACCAGCAAGATGGTGGGGGATGCACAAAGGAAACATCATAGACTGGACACAATGTCGAACTTTGATGACAGCGTGCTTCTCAGCACAAGTAGGAAGCTGCGAAGTGAGGTACATAGGTCAAAGTTTCCCAAAGGACCATGTGCGAAGCTGCGAAGAGGCCTGGAGTGACATTCCTTGAGAACAATAGGTGCACAGATTCATTAACATGCTGGACACAATCCCTAGCAACGGGTACCTTCAAGCGGAGCTGTGCCTCGTCACTTCAGATTGGGAAGGTATGATCCAGAATTTTGTAACCACCTTTTTGTTTGAAAGTGAATTTCCTTCAGTAGACCAAGCATTACAGATTGTGAGACAGAAAGTATTTAATGAGGCATTTGGCCTCCCTTTGGAGCAAGAAGAGGATGAATGGACCGTGCCATTCTAGAAATTGCAAGGATGTTACAACATTAATGTCGATGAAGATGATGATCCGAGGAAGGTAAACATCTCTAAGACAGAAGGCTACAAAAATGTAGAAGGACGAGGAGTTGAGCTGCCATTCATAGGAAAGCCGATCAAAATAAATAAATTCAATATTGGGATAGAGGAGACACTGAAGCTTTCCAATATCGAAGATTATTGGGATGTTGCTACCATTGAAAAGATTACAGAGTTATTGCATGAATATCAGGACTTATTCCCAACCAAATTCACTGATATGAAGGGAATCAAAGGGCCTATGGGTGAGATGAGAATACCTTTGAAACCAGATGTAAATCCAGTCAAGCAAAGACCTTACAGACTGAACCCGAAATACAAGGAAAAAGTGAAGATCAAGCTCGACAGAATGCTAGAAGTAGGGATTATTGAACCTATCGAAGAGTTGGAGTGGATCAACCCTATGGTGGTACAAGACAAGAAGACAGGAGAAATCAGGATCTCTATAGACCTCAGAAATTTGAATGATGCATGTTTGGATGACCCTTTCCCTACACCATTCACAGACGAAGTGTTGGATAACGTGGGAGGCCAGGAAGTATATTCTTTTACAGACGTCTTTTCGGGATACCATCAGATCCTCATTGCCAAGGAGGACCATAATAAGACTATGTTTTCCATAGAGTGGGGATCCTACCAATATACAGTAATTCCATTTGGATTGAAGAATTCCCCAGCCATCTTTTCCAGGGTGGTGGTCGAAGCGTTCAAAGAATTTTTTTATAAATTTTTAGAAGCATACTTTGATGACTGCACTGTTTTTAGTTTGTTGAAAAATCATATTGAATGTCTAAGGCTAATGTTGGACAAATGCAGGCAGTGTCAAATTGCTTTCAATCTGAAGAAATGCATCTTATTCTCACCATTTGGACTGCTATTAGGTCATATTGTATGCAATCAAGGATTGTTGGTTGACCCATCTAAAATTGCAATTATAGTTGATATGCCACCTCCTACTTCAGTCAAACAATTGTGCACTGCACTAGGCCATATTGGATATTACAGGAAATGTATCAAAGGATATGCCCAAATTACAGCACCAATGGAGAATTTGTTGAAGAAGGACTATCAGTATGACTGGACAGATGAATGTCAGCAAAGCTTTGACAAACAGAAACAGAAGATGGTTATAGCGTCCATTCTGTTTTTTCCGGATTAGAGAAAAGAATTCCATGTGCATGTCGATGCATCTTCTATTGCATTAGGAGAAGTACTGGAACAACCTGGAGAAGGAGACATTGATCATCCATTAGCATTTTCCAGCAAGAATCTATCCACAGCTGAAGTTAATTACACCACTACAGAAAGAGAGGGACTAGCCATGGTGTATGCACTGCAAAACTTCCGCCACTACTTGTTGGGAGGACACTTTAAAATGTTTACTGATCACTCTATGTTGAAGTACCTAGTCAACAAGCCAGTGTTGGGGGGGTGAATATGCATATAGCTTCTGTTGTTTCAAGAATATGATTTTGAGATCATAGTTAAGCCAGGGAGAATGAATAAGGGCACAGACCACTTATCAAGGTTGGAACATGGCAAAGAACCTACCAGTTTGGAGGATACATTATTGGATGCACAATTGCTCACCATTACAAAGATTGATCACCACTTTGTAGACATAGTCCATTTCCTGTCAACGGGAATGGATCCAAGTGAGTATACAATTCCTCAGAAGAAATAGCTAGTGGTGCGTGCTGCAGACGTTTCACTTATAGTTGTTGTACAAAATGGGACCGGATGAAATATTAAGGAGGTGTGTTATGGAGACAGAGAAACCATTGATCCTCACAGAAGCTCGTGAAGGCATCACAGGAGGATATTACGCAGGGAAAGCAACTGCATAGAAGGTTCTGCGAGCTAGCCTTTGGTGGCCTACATTACACAGAGATGCTAAAGAGTATGCCATAGCATGTGATGTATGCTAGAGAATTGGAAAACCATCCCGAAGAGATGAAATTCCATTAGCACCGTAGATGACCCTACAAGCATTTGAAAAGTGGTCCATTGACTTCGTGGGACCTATAAACCCACCAAGAAAGAACACAAGAGAAAGGTACATTATTACTGCGACATAATACTTAACCAGATGGGCCGAAGCTAGAGCAGCCAAGGACTATAGTGCAACTACAACTGCGCATTTTATATTTGATGACATAATAACCAGGTTTGGATTCCCTAAGATCCTTATGAGTGATCAAGGTACACACTTCATCAAAAAGACAGTTGAATCACTGACTAAAGAATTTGCAGTCCACCATTAGAAGAGTACACCTTACCATCCACAAGCAAACGAAATAGTTGAAGCATTCAACAAGTTCTTGGAGATAGCATTGACAAAGATTTGCAGTGTGAACAGGGATGATTGGTATTTAAGAGTATCAATAGTACTCTGGGCTTATAGAACCACTTGCAAGAAATTAACAATGAAGACCCCCTTCAAGTTGGTTTATGGTCTTGAAGATGTTGTCCCGATGGAATACTTAGTACCAAGCCTAAGAATTGTTGCAGTTACAGACATGGATGATACCGGTGTTGTTCGCGAGAGGGTTGCACAGTTGGTTGAACTGGAAGAAGACAGATTCATTGTAGGATTCCATCAGCAAGTTCAGAAGGAATGATAAAAAGGCCTATCATGACAGGCACATCAAGAATAAGACATTCAAGCAAGGTGATTTAGTACTGGTGTATGATAGTAAGTTTATCAAACACCCTGGGAAGTTCAAAACGCATTGGCTTGGACCATATGAGATTGCCTATGTTACCAAAGGAGGAGTTGTGCAGCTGAAGACATTGAAGGGAGACTGGAAGGAAGGATTTGTGAATGGGAGTCGATTGAATTTGTACTATGATAACTAGTTTCCTCGCAGCTCTCAGTAAAAGCATGAAGAAAAGGGTTCAGGTACCAAGTGCAGTTGAAACTGGGTACCAGACACAGAAAAGACAGTCTGCACAAGGATGGAAAGGAGGCATAAATCAAAAAGCAAGGGTTGCACTGTGCAGTCCAAATTCAAAGTAAAACAAGAAGATTAGATCCAAAGTGCCTCAGGACGAATCACAGGCGATTTTTGGGGGCCTGTTGGCCCCTGGTTATGGAAGGAAGTGAAGAACAAGGAAGGAAAGGTAAAAATTGATCTTTGTGGGAGACACGGTAACTTTCACTGGGTCGAAGTGAGCAAAACAACATGAAATATGGAGTGAAGTGCGGAAAAGCAAGCCATTGGACGAGGAGATCAGGGATGATAGATCAGCAAGGAAGAAGGATCATGGACAACTCAGGAAGTAGAGAAATCCAGCATTGGATGCTTTGGAGCACTATGTGATGAAGAAGGAAAGAGAGGTTGGTGAAGCCTAGAAAAAGCGGGTCAAGTTGACCTAGGGTTTTAGACACCTAGGGTTTTGGTATCTAGGGTTTTGGTATCTAGGGTTTTGGAACCTAGGTTTCAACCTAAGGTTGTCAGTGATGGATTGTAATGTATAAATAAAGGTCAAGAGGACCTGGGTGGGGTTGGTCATTGAGTATTGGTATGACATTGTTGTTATAGCTCTATTGTGGAGGGAGAGGATTGTATTGTGAGATATTCAGCTATGTGTGAAGTTCAATTCCTGCAACTGGATGCACAGGAAGGGGAGAGAAAGAGAGATAAGAAAGAAGATCTGCTAGCTGGGAGTGCAGATAAGAACTGTATGCTTTACCTTAATAAATCATAAGCACAGTTCTGTGGATGTATCCCTAGAGAGAGGGTGAACCACGTATACTTTGTGTCATATGTGTGATTAATGCATGGATCTCTATCATTGTTATATTGTTATTTGCAATCTTATGTTAGATCATATCTATAGCTGTGCAGGATAGACCTAGCTGATAAGTGATATATGAATGTTGTATTGTTGTTGTGATAGATCCACTTGATATTCCCCTGGTTGTAGATATTCATGTCCTACAACCCCACTCTTAGCTGCTTCGGGTGAGACTGCATCTGCTTCACAAGTGATGCTGAAATGGCCAGTAGTTAGGGGTTGTTGGTTCACTCTTGGAGTGAACCCCGAGTCTTCCCATGTGCCAAAAGGTGGATGCCTCTCGCTCGACAGGACACACTTATCCATTCCTCAGAATGGAAAAACATTATAGGCCTTAGAGAAGGAAGGATTTCACCTTACATAGAGAGTGTCCCACAACCTAATGTGAACTATATCGAAGAGGACCTAGGGGTGTATTCCATCTTTAATGAGGACGATAATATACCCTTGGAACAAATTGATTTATATGATGGTATGTGTCACATGCACTTCGATGGTTCATGCTCTAGTGAAGGTAACGGAGCTAGAATAATCTTGTACTCTCCTATGGGGAAAATTCATAAATTTTCTTACAGGTTGGAGTTTGCTTGAACAAATAATGTCACTAAATTCGAAGATTTATTATTAGGCATTGAAAACACCTATAATATTGGTTGTGGTCACCTTTCATTTTTTGGAGATTTTGAGCTTCTTTTAAACCTTGTACGTAAGATATACTCTCCTAGCAACAAGTTGATGAAAAGATATACCCAAACTGTTTGGCCACTTATCTCGAACCTATTATATTACAACATCACTCATGTTAAGAGGGAATTGAACTCAATGGATGATCAGTTATTTGTTTTTGCAACCTCTCCTAATCGACAACTTCTTCCACATAGACCCGATTGTACTTTCCAATCTCTATATCATCCACATATCCCTGACAAAATAGAATATTGGGAGTTCTTCCCTAGTGATGAGAGAATATGTGCTTTCATTCAAAATGAACCTTATAAGCCCAAGGAAATCATATCCATAGAATATAACAAGATTCATAAAGGCTTGACTCCTCTAGAGAGTTCGTTTTCATTGAGTGATGTAGGCAATAAAGAGAAACATAAAGAAGAGGATTTGAAAAGGAAGGTGGGTGAAACCATATCCTTGAACATTGGGACACCCAAGTCTCGAAAGAATGTTAAAATAGGTGCCCAATGTTTTGATTAAGAGAAAATGAAGTTTTCCAAGCTAATTGGTGAATTTCAAGATGTTTTTTCTTGGTCTTATGAGGATCTTCATGGTTTTGATCTTGGTCTCATAGAGCATGACATTCCCATCAAGGAAGGCATAAAACCAGTTAGGAAAAAACAAATACCTATCAACCCTGCACTAGAAGCAACTATTCGTAAGGAGTTGGAAAAGCTCTTGAAGGCTAGGATCATCTTTCCGGTCAAGTATTTTGAATGGGTTTCCAATTTGGTTCATGTTCGGAAAACAATCGGTCAAGTCATATTATGCATTTTTTTTGCGCATTAAATCGAGCTAGTATAAAATATTAATTTCCTCTCCCTAACATGGAAATGATTTTGCAGCAAGTCGCAGGGTCACGGATGATGTCCTTACTTGAAGGTTTTTCCGGTTACAATCAAATCAAGGTAAAAAGGGCAGATAAATATAAAACCACCTTTTTTACTCGTTGGGGTACTTTTTCTTATGAGATTATTCCTTTTGTCTTATCTAATGCAGGTGCCACCTTTCAAAGAGCTATGCAAATATATTTTGACGACTTTATCGGTAAGATCATTCAAATCTACCTTGATGACTTAACAATGTACTCTAAAATCCGATCAAATCATTTTAGTCATCTGAAAAGAGCTCTCCTACGATGTAGGAAATTTGGTATCTCTCTAAATCCTTCTAAGTACATTTTTGGTGTTACCGAGGGAAAGCTCCTTGGACACATTGTCTATGATTCAGGAATAAGCATTGATACTGAAAGGATTGTTGCCATCCTTAATCTGCCTGCTCCCACTCCCAAGAAGGAGGTTCAATATTTTATGGGGGTTATTAAATTCATCCATAGGTTTGTTCCATATTTTTCTATGATGGTTAAACCAATTCATAATATACTTAAGTAATATCTTGGTGCAGACCCCGACCCTTGGGCCAAGATCCATGTAGGATCGTTCTAAATCTGCCCCTTGAGTCTGATTGACTCTTTGATTCCTCCATAGGGAATCCCACACACACACAACAGTGTATCCACAGGTCATTATAAGTTAGGCCTGCGTGACCAAACATCGGACGCTAACTCTGCCCACTTTACCATAATAATGTGTTCGTGACCTTTGTCAAATCGGGACTTCAAGTTTCACGACTTCACGAATCTTGTTGTTGAGTTCTAACTCTTCAACCCTCTGAAACCCAAAATGTCGAGTTGTCGAAATCCTTGGTCGCGTCCTCCTCCACAGCTATGTCGCATTTCATGACTTCGAGAATTCTGGTGCAAAGACCCCAGACTTTTGTCTTCAAAACTGCTGAAATGTCGAACCCCAATGCGTTCAACAAAGGCTGGCTCCCCAAAGAAACTTTTCATCAATTCAGAGTTTCAGACTTCACGACTTCACGAATCCAGATATAGGTCTCCCAGCTCTCCAACCTCCGAAACCCCGAAACAGTCACGAAGTTTTGGCTCCACCTGTCGACGAGTACGCCACCTGTCTTCTCTGCTGTACTCTATCTCTGATGCAGATTCTTTCCACTGTCACTCAAGTTTCCTGGTGTTCGGGACTTGAAAAAACCTCTGACAGGCATTCCTCTTCCACTTTGAAACCTCAAACTCCAAAAAGTACCTTTACGGGATCAACGGCTATAAGTCTCTTTCGATCCGATGGCCCCCGTGATTTCGGGCTTTTGGTTACCGGGAGTTCGAAATTCTCGATCCCACAACACTTGCCTCCTCTGCTTCCCGACACCCAAAGTGTCAAAATCTCGAAATTCCACGCCAAAATCTTGTTGTGACTCGCGACTTCAGGATTTTTTCTCCACTATGCCCTGACTCCTTGTCATCAGGACCCCCGAAATGTCATCAGGACCCCCGAAATTTTGAAGCACCGAAAATTCTACGCCTCGTCTTTACACACGATAATCCATTTCGTGATTCGAAATTTCAAGTGACCAAGGGATTTGGCTTGCACTCCGGACTTCCAAACCCTGATTTTCCGAAATGATCTTGACAACTTAAAGGTCACGATCAATGGTCGATGTTGAATCTTGAAACCAACGTAATGGGTTCGTCCAACCCTTATCCACCTTGTAACTCCTCTGGATCCTACGGTCCTCGCGACTTCACAAGTTCTCCATGGAGAATTTCAACTATTTGATTCCTTCCTCTGAATCTCTGTGAAGCAAACCGGTGTTCTTACACTGGAACTTACTTCTACGAGGCGACTTCAACCCCATCTCCCTTTGAATAGTTCAAAGGTGCTAACCCTCCTGAGCTTTCTCTTGCAACTCAAGCCTCGAAAGGACTCCTGCACACACTCCTTGTGGAAATCTATCAAGTACTTCTAGGTATTTGATCTCTTTGACTCTGTGCACTCTCAGCAATAGCAGTCCTTCACTAATCCAGGAGGCTCTCCAGGCTCAAAAAATGCTCAAAAATGAAAGTTCTCATATTTTGACGAGACCAATGTCATTGCGCCTGGCTCGTTCTCTCAATTACGGCCATATATTTACTTTATCAAAAATATGTTGTATGCAAGATTTATTGTACTCTAACTGTTTTCCCAAACAGGTAAAAAGTCAACAGGTCTAGTCAAATGATGACATCAGCAGTGATGGCATGGCAGAGACAAGTGGCGACAAGTGGCAGTCCAGCAGAAGGTGACTGGTCAGTGACAGGGATCCAACCAATAGCTGACAAGTAACATTTGTTTGGAAAATGGTTGGGTGCCATGTGGCCCAGTCATGGGCTGCCACATGGCACCATGGTATTGGTTAATGGTTGGTGGAAAAAGTTTTATTGGATTCCATGGGGTTTGATCCCATGACCTCTTGGGTCAACCCAAGCCTTTGACAAAGGTCCCTTGCCAACATGCCCTTGGTGGTGCTTGTAACACTAAAACACAAAATAATTTAAATAAAGGTGATAAAGTAACAAGGGGAGCACCCAATGGATAAACCTCGGCCCTGGTTTTGAGGAGAATCCCATGAGACCAGGGGGGAACGCTCCAAAAGGGGCTTGGCCCAGCTAAGCGCCTTCCTTTTTAGCTTGTGATCCTATGCAAATGTCTAATGACCAAGAGCCAAGGGTGTGCCCAGCCCAACAGGCGTTACTCTGTGTATTTTTTTTTTAAATGGGTTTTTTAACTTTAGAAAAGCCCAGATTTCACTATTTTGGGGATATTTTGGCCATTTGAAGGGGGATTTGATCCCAACAATAGGCCATATCTTTAGGGGAAGTTGGGATTCTCTTGTTGGGCCTAAATACTATAAATTTAAGGCTTTTTGAAGCTTGTAAGGAGACTTTTTGATGCAGGGTTTTGAAGGAGCAGTTTGTAAATTTTGGACTTTTCTCATGTTTTGAGAGGTGCTTTTCTCATGTTGTTAAGAGGATTTTGATGGTGCATGCATGAATCTGAGCAAGGAGGTCTTTCAAAGAAGACATGAAGCATGTAATTTAACAGCAAAGAGCATTGTAAGAGAACTTTAAGCATTTTTAAAGAGCAATAAAGAGGTCCTCCACTTGGAAGCAGGCCCGGAGACGTAGCCAACGATTGGTGAACTTCGTTATCAACCTCTTGTATCTATTTCTCTTTATGTTTTGTTGTTCTATTCTCTTCATTTTCAGCATGGATATTATTGGCTGATATCTTTATTCAATTATAAGCATCAAGTAAAAGTCACATTTGATATTCCGCAAACAAGATAACAAGTTTATGTATTTCGCATTCTTAACGATCCGATGCAAAAAGTACATTTTTTGGATCCAATTTATGGTATCAGAGCATTTGGTTGTGAATGTTTGACAGGAATTGCAAGCATTGGATGCTCATGAGAGAAAAACTCAAGCGAGGAGAAGGCCAACTTGAGGCTCTTGACACAGAGATTCAAAAGCGAACACTTAAGCAAGAGATGTCTTTGCCAAGGAAATTGTGTCCCTTCAAATCTGAAGATGATTTCTTCGAGGCCTTTGAATTGATGCAAGTCGTGGTAGATGATATTTACCATGAAAGAGGTCAGCAAAGGAATCCAAAAGTTGAAGAAGGTGAATCTGTTGGATCACTGAGAGGGGGGGTGAATCGGTAATAGAGTAATTTAACCATATAATCCAAGTGTTATATCAATGAAGCATT
>SNQJ01S0168842.1:0-20747 GCA_010110895.2 Picea sitchensis | reverse complement strand
TTCGTGAATCCCTTTTACGTTCTTAAGGTCTTCCCACCAAATGGAAGCCTTCCCATTCAGGTTGAAAGTGGCTACTCGGGCCTTCAAATTTTTCAAGAAGTCATGGACTCTGAAATACTTCTTTAGTCCAAGTAGCCAGGCCTTCGCTTCCTCTCCCTTCTTTATTTCATCATCGAAAGAGGGTGGTTTGGCCTTCTTGAATTCTTCGAGATTATGATTTTTGGAATGATTTCACTTCTTCTGTTTTCTTCGGGAATAAGAACTAGTTCTTCTACTAGAAGATCCCTTCGAGTCGCTACTTTCCTTTCCAGAGGAATCGTCCGACGCTTGTCCCTTATCTCTGGGGTGAACCTTTCTTGAGGTGCTCCTCCCAGTGTGGCCACTTAAAGGACCATGTTTTCGTATCCCTGGTTGGTTTTGACTTCTCTTTGTCCATCATTGGTCCGCATGACTGTTGTCAGGTCCATGCTGCAATTGTCTTTGTATGTCGGATAAGCTCTGCAGCAAGACTGCATTAATTTCCGTTTGCTTCTCTTGCTCTTTTATCAACCTCTCGTTGTCGGCCTTGCAGCTCTGTAGTTCGACCATGAGGCTTCTCACAGTCTCAGCTAGATCTGGAGGGATCTCTATCGCTCTCCTTTCATCAAACTCTTCGTCTCTATTGTGGGAGCCGTCTCCCACTTCGTGGTGCGTCACCATTCTATGCGTCTGTTGTTTCCCACGGTTGATCATTCGCTTGTTGTGCAAGAAAAACACTTGTTGTTAGTCAACATTATATTCATTCATAATCAACGCATAATTCATATTTTTGAAATGCATACACACAATAGGAATTTTCATTCTTAACTTCGGCTTTTGATAGGGGGGGTTAGGATAGAGAGTTACTCCTTTTTAAGAGTACTTCAGATGGAGTTTCTGCGCAACTCATCCATGAGCCCAAGCAGGCCAAGTGTTGTAACCATGCTCTGATACCAATTTGTCACACACCCACTACGACAACTAAGATTTTTTGCCTTTTTTCTCCTTTTTCTCGAGGGATAGAATCCCCGAATTTCTATGGGGCCTAGTGCAGACCCTCCCTTCCCTTATGCTCCCCCATGTGATCATTGGCTATGACCACAAGCCTTACCAAAAAGGCGCTTCTGGATTTCGCGATTCGGGGAATTGCGATGCAAGCGTTCCCCTGTTCTCTGTCTTTCGAAATGTCAAAACCCGAAAGGGTCTAACAGATCCTTAGCTCCTCCCTTGGGTCACTTTTCAAACGACCGGTCCTATGACCTGGCGTTGTTCCTCTAAATTCTTTCGGGGTTTCACGATTCGGGAAATCGCGATGCAAGCATTCCTCCTTTCCCTTTAAAATCCCTGGAACCCGAAAGCCCAGTATCATCCGGATCTATGGTCTAGATCGTCAACTTGATCAATGGACCGGATTAAATCCCGACACTCTACCTTTCGGGATTTCTGGTGAGGTCTTCACTCTTATTCCTTTGATGTCCAGAACCCCGGTGGCCTTAGATCTTTGCCACACGTCCCTACAAATGGGCGGTCCAGATTCTTTCGGGACTCCTCCTTCCTACCACAAGACCCTGTCCGGTGACCTAGGGCTCATTCACAGAGCGCATTGGGGTTTCGCGTACCAGGATTTCGCAACTGGCGAAGACGAGGGGTCTTTCCCTTGGGTTTCTCAGATGCCGAAACACCAAAACCTATTCACACTAAACCATTTCAGGGTTTCGCATATCGGGATTTCACAACTGGCGAATACAAGGGAACTTGCCCTTGGGTTTCTCGGGTGCCAAAACACCGAAACACCAAAACCTATTCATGTTAAACCATTTTGGGGTTTCGCATATCAGGATTTCATGACTGGTGAATACAAGGGAACTTGCCCTTGGGTTTCCTAGGTGTTGAAACACCGAAACACCAAAACCTATTCACGCTAAACCATTTTGGGGTTTCACATATCGGGATTTTGCGATTGGCGAATACAAGGGAGCTTGCCCTTAGGTTTCCCGGGTGCCGAAACGCCGAAACNCAAATACAAGGGAACTTGCCCTTGGGTTTCTCGGGTGTTGAAATGTCGAAACACCAAAACCTATTCACGTTAAACCATTTTGGGGTTTTACATATCCAGATTTCATGACTGGCGAATACAAGGGAACTTGCCCTTGGGTTTCCCGGGTGCCAAAATGCCGAAACACCAAAACCTATTCACGTTAAACCATTTTAGGGTTTCGCATATCGGGATTTCATGACTGGTGAATACAAGGGAACTTGCCCTTGGGTTTCCCGGGTGCCGAAACGCTGAAACACCAAAACCTATTCACGCTAAACCATTTCCGGGTTTCACATATCAAGATTTCACGACTGACGAATATAAGGGAACTTACCCTTGGGTTTCCTAGGTGTCGAAACGCCGAAACACAAAAACCTATTCATGTTAAACCATTTTGGGGTTTCACATATCGGGATTTCACGACTGGCGAATAAAAGGGAACTTGCCCTTGGGTTTCCCAGGTGCCGAAATGTCGAAACACCAAAACCTGAGAGAACCACTCTCTCTTGTACAAGGTTTCCAGACTCAGATCACATGATCCTTCAGGAGGTTCGTGGGTAATTATCCCTAGGCTTGGTGACCAGACTGAAAATCCTTCCTAAATCACCGAGCTTTAACTTCTGTGATAGGGGTGAAGTAAACTCGTGGGTTTACTAAAACGGTAGTGTTTTCAAGGAACTCACTCTGTCTTTGGAATGCGATGGAACTTCCCGGAAGGAGGTGCCTTAGGGGAAATCAAACCAGGGCATAGCGTGAGTCAAGTAAATGGGACAAATCTCTAGGGAACAAACTCGTAATATGAACTTGTTCATTCTATATATAAACCGATTATTGTCATATAAGTATAAGCATGCATCCACGATTTCCGATCAAAAAACCAGGCAAACACTTCTATACATAAACCATTTATGAGTGTACAAACATGAGCATGTGTTCCAAAATATTCAATTCAAGATACAAGATATAAACACTTATTAGAAAACACCAGGTGTGATGCGACTGCTGAGACGGGTGCTCNTACCACTAGCCACCCCCGAGCTAGACCATGATGCTTGAGGTTCAATTTTCTACTTCCGGCTCAACGGAAGTCAAGGACGAAGGTTACTCTCCTTCTCCTCTATTCAGAACTCCCTGTGTTTCTAGAGTTTCTCCAGTTCTTCCCTGCGATCCCTGTCGCGTGCATTCTCCTCTCTTCTCTCCCCCCCTTACCACACTTCCTCTCTTTCCTTTTCTCTGCAAGATTGTGTGTGGCATGAATTTCCCCGTCTGCGGTTAGGTCTGGGAGTTGTTACGGATGGGCGGTTCACCCCCATCCCCTCATTAACTCTTGAGGAGCCTCCCCACCTACCAATCTGACGGGAAATCCATTCCGGGGTTAGAGAGTTGCTTTGGTCTTTGAGCAAGTAAAGCTAGTACGATACTGGCTCGGTGGAAGTTAACACAACCATTTTAGGTCCCTTCCACCACCTCTCATTAGCCATCGTGGTCTCTTTTAGCACATCCCCCTCTCAGCAGCCATGCAACACATATTCATAACATAATTTACATTCACGGACCTTTTATAAAAAGGTCCATCAAATCAAACATTTGTGTCTTTGTGTTTGCCATAATTCTTGGCCAATATAATTATTTTTACAGACTGGGGGAAACAGGGTGTTACAACTGGACACCCTGAAAGAGAAGATGGTAACCGCACCAATACTAGTATTCCCAGATTGGGAAAAGACATTCCACGTGTGTTAGCACTGAGAATCACCCTCTGATTGCAAGAGGATAAGCCCAATACCCATCAAAAACAAGTAAAATGGATTAAAATGGTTTGAGTAGGTGGATCAGGACAAGATTACAAAGAAAAGAAAAGATAACAGAGGTCACTGCAGATCAGTTGGGACCGTTGGGCTATGGAGTCATAAGTATCGTGAATAATGAAGGCATTTAAACTGCCTATGAGACAAAGGATTTATGTGGTGATGATAAACCATGAAAGATGGGCAAGATGAAAACAGAGACTCCACCGCCTCAGGAATCCATAAATCAGGGAGATTACATCCAGACAAGAAAAATAGAACAGTATGTAAATTAAGAAGACGATCTGATAAAAACAACTCAAAGGAATCTTCAATAACATGATATTTACAATCCAAGCCCTCAGGCTTACAAACTGAAAAATAGAGAGCCATGCTCCTAAAACTCTCTCGGCTCCTGAGCCTCTGAACCCCCTTCTCTCTTTCATATGATGCATTTTATAATCAAAACAATATTCAACATCTTAGGAGTGTGAGTTGGCGCTCCTATCCTAGGGTTCTTCACGCGTGTCTTTCTTCTTTCAAAAGGCAACTCGGGTCATCATGGGTCAGTAGGAGCAACTGCCCTCTATGGTACCTTGAGCTGACATCTTTCTGTCTCTATGACCAGACCCTCCATGCTTTTATTTATGGAGGGAGTTGATGTTTCAACCACCAGTCCCTGTGTCCATTAACTGATATCTCCTCGGGATCGAGACAAGGCCTGATAACTAGGGGGTGACCACTTGCTGTGATTAGGTATGATGGTAAATGAGCACGTGAATTCATAGATGTCAAAAGCAGTTTGGAACCATACTGCTTTTGAGCCCGAAATGCACCACCTTCTGCCACGTTGCTCTCCCAAAAAACCGCGGTTTATATTTCGGCCCGCTCAAAGATTTTAACGTCCGAGCACGTTGTGGCCCTGAAATGGAGTGCGACCATTTGTCTGGTTGCGATCTGAGATCTGGGCAGTCCCGCTATTTTAGCGCCACCGCTAAAGCTTTACCTGCTGCCAAATTTAGAAACTCTTTAATTATGCTTGGAGGAGGCGCCAATTTTGGTGCTCGGGAGATTTGATGCTAAACAAGAATATTTTCTAGAGAACGACTTCCCAAAGTTGACGTGGTGACCTGACGTCATTGTGCTGATGTGTCGCGGAAAGGAGGCTGACACGCGTCACTTGGAAACAAGCGGATGATATGCCCAAAGGTACCTGGACTGAGTGCCACATGTCAGCGCCAGATGGACAGGTGGTGAAATAACTGAAACTCCACAGTAGAAACACTTCAAGAATTTGCAAACAAGTAGGGAGCGAGAACATCGAAGCTTCGGAGTCTGAAGCAGATCTAAGTCACTAGATCTGGGAGGTCACGCGACAAAGATCCATGCACTCCGGGAAAAGCACTTTGGAGAAAATCAAGAGGAGAAGTGCCAAAACTCACGAAACCCGAACTCCTAAGTTAATCATGCTTGTTCGCTGGAGAAGGACACGTGACGCTTGAATTTTAATTTTGGGGCTTCTGTCTGGCACTAAACCTCGCACAAATTGATAATTCTGAATGCCTGAGGGCCACTGATCTGAACTGCTCCTGGGATCTTCACCGTTGAAAAATGAACTTGACCACTGCTTGTATTTCAGCCCAAAATAGACTACTCTGAATGTTGCGTTTGGACGCTTCTTGTGCAGACCACGGACTTGGACGACCTGTTGCCCTTAACAACTATATGTGATAACATTTGGCTCCACAGGGGATGGCATGCTCCCTATGAGCTACCAAGAACAAGCAGTTCTAGTGCCTTAGCTGTTGGGCTGTGGAGTTGAGCTCAAATATATTTCGCTGAAGACAACAGGCTGATATGCACACTACTCAACTTAAAAAGAAAATAAACACACATGCTCCATAAGGAGCTTATTTATGTACAATCTTAAACTAATCGATTTTACAATGCGCGAGGTGAAAACAAACTTCCACCAGAGCCATTCAAGTAACTTCCTAACTGGAAATTTATTTACTCTAGCACTAATCAACAAGGGACAATAAATCTGTGACAACAAATTAATTAAATTCTTTAGATTACCTCTCGATGATGAAGGTAAGATAAAGCTTGAAGGCTTCAATACATGGAGGAAATGCAACTCCATGCACTCCCCTACAGGGTCATAAAATAGGTGATAAAACCTACTGGGTCGATAAAAGAAACTTGTTCTGCTTCGCAACTGTTCACATATGGTTGAATGTTTGTTGCAAGTACAAGTGAGCAACAAATCGCTGATGCAGGCTGCTAATTCACTCCTCTTTTTCCCTCTCTGATAGGATCTGCTAATTGATGACAAGAAATCTCCTCATGTATATAAATGGATGGTTGTTTCTCCTTAACATGCTGCTCTTGGTAGAAGTTTTCATTTTCATTAGAAGGCCAACTGCTAATGCTTTTTTCTTCTAAGACAAAAAACACCTCATCATCTTCATCACTGTCTCCATAATGATCAAATAAAGGAGGAGTCTCGAATGACATACCAAGAGGTATCTTCTTCCCAACATGAGAAAACTGCTCTTCATTATTAAACACAAGCTGCCTTTCAAGATTCAATGCAGGAAGCAATATCTTACCATCACCATATGAGTAAAAAATAGGCTACTCATATCTAGGTTTTTTTAGATACAGGGTTACAAAGAATAATAACTTCCAGAACATACTCAATTTCTGCTCCTTCCTTACTGAGACAACAAACACATGTTTCATCTGATGCAGATGAACATGGAAGAGAAAGAGTTGATTCCTCATCCAAGGCATCTTCTTCATTCTCAGAGCCTTCATAAGAATCAATTATATCCTGAAAAAAGTCTTTATACTCCTCACAACATCTATGACAAATTAGCTCAGAAGAATAAAACTTTTGACAATGAATATTGAAAACTGCATGAAACTCTTCAAGTGAAGAAATGCTAGAAAGCTCAAGAGAGTGATACCAAATACGAGCATCTCCTTGAATAAAGTACATAAACAACTTCATACGTATTTCTTCATGTTGGATGTCAAGCTGTTGCATGAAAGCATGAAATCCTATAACATGTTCAATAGGGTCGTCATTCTCACCTTCACAAAATCTTGGCAGCAGATCTTGCCATTCATCAATTTGAGGCACGAGATGTGGATAACCAACTATGGATGAGAAATTTAGTGGGGCAAACCTCCTGGCTAGGATAACCTCCATAGCCATTTGATTTTTCTTCTTCCAGTGGAGTCACCAACAGATTTTGAATAATGGAGTCGCCATGGTGAAAGGTAAGCAGTCATAATAATGTGTCCAGCTTGAGTTCACCATCTAAAACTGGATCTTTTCGTTGTCGTTCTCCCAGGGAAGATATCTTCACTTCCGTCCCCGACAACGATTCCATGAATGTTAGCACTGAGAATCACCCTCCGACTGCAAGAGGATAAGCCTAGTACCCATAAAAAAAAAGTAAAATGGATTAAAATGGTTTGAGTAGGTGGATCAGGACAAGACTACAAAGAAAATAAAAGATAACATAGGTCGTTGCAGATCAGTTGGGAACGTTGGGCTATGGAGTCATAAGTATCGTGAATAATGAAGGCATTTAAATTGCCTATCAGACAAAGGATTTATGTGTTGATGAGGAGAAGGAAGACAGAATACGTCTGAATGATAAACCATGAAAGATGGGCAAGATGACAACAAATCCTCCATTGCCTCAGGAATCCATAAATTAGAGAGATTACATCCAGACAAGAAGAAAAACAGAAAATGTCTGAGCGATGAACCATGAAAGATGGGCAAGATGAAAACAAATCCTCCTTCGCCTCAAGAACCATAAATTAGAGAGATTACATCCAGACAATAAGAAAAATAGAAAATGTTTGAGCGATGAACCATGAAATATGGGCAAGATGACAAAAGATCCTCCACCGCCTCATGAATCCATAAATTAGAGAGATTACATCCAGACAAGAAGAACAACGGAAAATGTTTGAGAGATGAACCATGAAAGATGGGCAAGATGACGACATATCCTCCACTGCCTTAGGAATCCATAAATCAGAGAGATTACATCCAGATAAGAAGAAAAACAAAAAAATGTCTGAGCGATGAACCATGAAAGATGGGAAAGATGACAACAGATCCTCCACCGCCTCAGAAATCCATAAATCAGAGAGATTACATCCAGACAAGACTGCTCTGAATGTTGCATTTGGACGCTTCCTGTGAAGACCACGAACTTGGATGACCTGCTGTCCTTGACAACTATATGTGATAACAACGTGCATGTAGATGCATCAACCATAGCACTTGGAGCTATTCTGGCACATCCATGAGCATGAGAATTAGACCATCCTATAGCATTCGCTAGCAGAAAACTATCAGAATTAGAGCAAAATTACAATACCACAGAGAGAGAAGGCTTAACTATGGTCTATGTGGTTCATAAGTTTAGAGATTATTTATTGCAAAAACATTTCAAGATGTTCACAAACCATTCATCTCTCAAATACCTTGTCAACAAGCTAGTGTTGGGGGAGAGAATTTGTAGATGGTTATTGTTGTTCTAGGAATTTGACTTCGAAGTGATAGTCAAACCAGGGAAGTTGAATGTAGGACCTGATCACCTGTCGAGGATCACTAATGGAGAGGAACCTATGAATCTAGAAGGCAAATTTCCTGATGCACAATTATTTTTAGTTCAAGTAGCCGATGAATATTTCAGAGACATCATTCAATACTTGAGTACAGGGATTGCGCCACAAGAATTCAACACTGCGTAGAAGAAAAATTTGGTAGTCAGGGCTACAGACTATTAATTGATTGCAGGACACTTATACAACATGGGTGCAGACAACATCTTGAGAAGATGTGTACTCGAACATGAAAGACCTAGGATTTTAGCAGAACTTCTTGAGGGAATAGTAGGAGGACATTATGCAGGCAAAGTTACCGCGAAGAAGGTATTGCACGCAGGACTATGGTGGTCGACTGTCCATAGAGATTCAAAGGACTACTACTAGAGATGTGATGTATGTTAGAGGGTTGGTAAACCAAATAGAAGGGACGAGATGCCCCTGATATCATAAGTAACCTTGCAAGTATTCGACAAATGAGCAATATATTTTGTGGGACCAATTAACCCACCAACATAAGGGTTAGAAGAGAGGTACATTATTACTGCGACAAAGTACTTAACAAGATGGGCAGAAGCAACACCAATAAAATATTGTAGCGCAGAGACAACAACACACTTCTTGTTTGAGCAAGTGATCACTAGATTTGGTTGCCCAAGGATTTTTATGAGTGATCAAGGCACTCACATCATTAACAACACTATTAACGCGATGACTGAGGAGTTTGAACTTTATCATCAAAAGAGTACACCATATCATCCTCAAGCAAATGGAACAGTGGAAGCCTTTAATAAGTTCCTCGAAAATGCGCTGAAAAAGATCTGCAATGTTAATAAGGATGATTGGGACTTGAAGATACCAGCAATACTATGGGCATACATGACCACATGCAAAGGACCAACGGTCAGAAAAAGGCAGAAATGGCGGGTACGAAAAATATGCGCCAACTGACGACGTCCATCAAAATTGAATGTTAAGAATGATTGACGGGATGACACATTAATCGCGCCAACTGGCGACGTTAAGGGAATTCAATGGCAAGTACGTAGGAAGCGTCGATTCATTCAAAACACAACTTTGGTAACATCTCTGAGAAGTTTCACACGATTCCTATATAAGGCAAGCACGCGGGGATCAGAAGGGTTCTCTTGAAATTGAGAAAAGAACAGAAAGACAGAGTATACGAAGTAGAGAGTGATTTTGCAGGAATTACACAGCAAACTAAGTTTGACGGAGACCAGTTTTACCACCATGGCACCAACCAAGCTAGGAACGCTGGGCCAGGACTACAGATGACCTCGAAGCAACCTTAGAGAACCTCAACAACTACGGGGAAGCGAACAACAACCACCTTGGCCTACAAAATTCGTCAACTTGGACAAAATCCCGTCGCCCAATATGGAACCAGGGAGCCCCACACTAGTGGTGGAGGAAACACAACAAACAACAGTCGTGGGCATGGATATTGATATGCTGGAGGTAGGACAAAGCCAATAGGCCAAGGATTCAGGAAATCATTCACGCCTTGAAAACCTTGAAAAATCCCCAAGTATTAATGGGATGGTCCCAAACCAGACAGAAATGATTGCACCATAAAGGTCACACACAACAGTGTCGGAGAAACCACAAGAGTGCACAGTAGGAGATGTCACCGGCCGGGCAGAGGTGTATACAGAGGAGAGAAAAATGGAGGTCAGAACCTCAAGTCAACCACCAGAGTGGAAGGACAAACAACTAGTAGCAAGATCACCGCGCAGGAAGGCTGTAACAATGATAGTCTTACCGTGCATTCCAGAAGGGGTGCATGTCGCGGCTAACCTATTAGGCCATGTTGAAAAAATACTTACTCGGATCACGATGTGACCGACATGTATAAGTTTCTGGAGTTTGCAAAGCAAGTTTACCTAGATACCATCGGTATAAGACACTTCGATGAACCAATTAACCAACCAAAACAGTGGGCAACCGGACTGGCCAATACTGGGATTCTAAGTCATTTGGAGATCCCACACTTTGGAAGGGGCCGAGACGTAAACAAATGCGTCAAGAAGCTGATGGAAGCTACCCATGAACGATACCTATGGGTGGAAGATCCTGTATCGATATACATAGAGCTCATTGCGTATATTATAGGGATGCCATCTTGGGGGGAGAGACCTACGCAGTTCCTCGATGACAAAATGAAGGAGAAGGCACTAGCCGAGGAAATGAAGAAGATGTATGGAATAGAAAGAGGGTCCACATCAGTGACGCAAAAACCAAGTTGGCCACAAAAGTCATGGCGTGAAAGTTGCTCAGGAAGTAGGAGGAAGTCCATGTTGGGGTCTTCGCAGCTGCAACACAATGTGTGGAGGGCACTATACTGAGATGGGCCCTGTACTTGTTAAATTTGTTCCTTGAAGACTACAAGGACATGCATGACCTTGGGACAAAGTTCCACTACTCTTGGCTACTCATCCTAATCGCCTTGGTCAAACGGAGGGAGCCTAAATATACATACGTTTTTGAGCAATCTACTTGGTGTCACGCAACGTGATACCTATCATTGGGGAGCACTTTAGACCCCAAAAACAAAAGTGCAAATGCAGGCATGTTCGCAGGTATTACAATGACCTGCAGGAAAGCATTGGCAATTCTTGGTGGGTTATGCCAGAAGTGGTCACGCAATATCAGGGTATAGCTAAGTTTAAAGCGACCAGGCATGCAGTATGGATCCAAGCACGAAAAGATCCCAAGAAGGAATGGCTACAAATGCGGTACTGCATCAAAGAAGAGGACATAGAAATGACCATCGAGGATTGGCAAGATGACTTGAGAGTTCCAGTCCTGAATCAAGAGATGTCCACCGATAAGGGGGCTGATGTAGGGAAAGAACAAACACCTACAAGAGACAAAATGACGCCCAAAAATCCAAATTCAGGACAGAAGCGGACGCAACAGAAGAAAGGGGGTGCACCCAAGAAAGGTACCTATGCGAGGAAGAGGAATAACACCCAGGCGCCGTAGGAAGAGGAAAAAGAGACTGAGATAACACAGGGGACCACATTAAGTGCTACTCAATAGGAGAAAGGTCAGACGAAGAGGCCAATCATACACACGGGGGGTGTGCACAAGAAATATAAGGCACACAAAACGCCACCAGAATATACAATCACTGAGGATATGCGGACCTTGTGGACCAAATGGTCTGGGACCGAACAATGAAGGATTTTGACGAAGCTAAACGCCAAAGGGATGGGATTCAGGATGAGCTGGTCGACATGAGGCAACTCCTAGAGAAAATTAGAGAAACGCAGAGGGCAGGCAGAGGAATTGAGTCAGTTCCTGCAGCATCATAGACAGGAGCCAGAGCTGGGTCGAGTGAGCAGGATATGATCCAGACGATAACACATGCGAGCTCGACTTTTCATGTTACACCCAACATGCTGTGCATGGATGAAATTTTAGGTCATACACCATTGAAAGATCTGACACAAATACAGTTGGTAATGGGGCAGATACCAACCAAGGCGCTATATAAACTGCAAGTCAGTGTCGTGTAGGAGGTACAGTCGCTCGCACGCACATACGCAACAAAAATGCAGCAGGAGAAGGACAACAGAGAAGAGTTGGAGTTGGTGATCGAGCAAGTCAAGATGGAGACCAAATACGAGAAAAATCACACAGATAAGCTCGAGCATGGATTGACTGTATCCTATGACAAAATTCCAAAGAATGCGCAAACAACAGAGCTCACGATGACGTAGAAAATTGATTAGATTGTGCAAACAATCGATCAATACAGGCAAAAGATCGAGAACCTCTGGGAACAACTCATCCCTACCACTCCCCTGGAGGTAAAGGAGCAGAGGAAGCAGGAAGCAACAGGGAAGATGAAGGAAATGGAATTACAAGTCAACGCAACTGTCGACTTGTTTGATAAAGAAACAAAACTATGGACAAAGTTGGAGGAGGATCAACAGGTCCAGCAGTGGGACCAGGAAGAGGAGAGGATAAGCGCAACTATCGAGGACCTCAAGCAGAGGCAAAAGACAATGCAGATCACTGAGCACCTCAAGGGAGTAAAAGATATGAATAACCTGCAAGCAGAACTCATAGCCTCACAGACATAGAAGAAGGAGTGACAAGCTCAAATGGAACCTCTCCAAGAGCTAGCAACGGAGGTCATTGCGCAGGAAGAAGAGGCAAAGAAGAACATGACACAAACTCATGCATAGTGCGTAGAGGTGATCAACGAGGAGATTACAATGCATCTATTGGACACACTCAGAGAAAAGACCACACAAGCAAAGGAACTCACATAGAAGTTCCAGACTCTCATAGGAGCTGTTGAAGAAGCGCACAATGTTTAGGTGGCTCGGGACGAGCCACATGTCAGTGTTGGGGGCATGTTGGATGTAGGCCTAGTCAGGAGAAAAGGCCATCTTTGGAAGAGAAGTATGTAAGTAGGAAAGGACAACTAGAAGGAAAAGCCAACAAATGAGGGAAGTAGGCAAGGCACGCATGCAAGGAAGACCTAACGACATTAAGGTTAGGGTTTTTGTATTGTATTGTAATGACTGATGAGCCAATAATATAAATAGGTAGTACTTAGAAGGAGAGAGGGAGATAACAGAGAGAGGGGGAGCCAACCAAGGAAGAGAGAGTTGTAAGAACTATACGAGTCAGTAAGCTGGTGAGCTAGGGAAGCAGTGAGAGACTCGATCCTGAGGGTTAGATCGTCGGCTGAGGAGTCTGGTGCGATCTAGTCAGCCTCACAGGGATCGAGGATCCTATTGGAGAAAGTAAGATCTAAGATTTTAAACATGTGTGACGTGACATATTACTGAACCATAATAAAGAGGTTGGGAGCCAGATCTTTGTGGACGTAGCCCAGGAGGGGGTGAACCATGGTAACACCTGTGTTATGTGTATTAATGTATGTTTCTTTATTGCTGTTAATGGTGAATGTTAGATGAATGACTTAACTAGTTGAATCTGGTATTTCATGTGCATGAATAGAATGACTGTTATAATCATATGTTAGCATGAATAAATAAAAATTACAAGTTACAACCGCAGATCTCCACTCATTCCCAGGTTGTAAACACCTGAGTATTGCAACCACCCATAGAGCTATACACCCTGTGTGTTGTGTTGCCTTCTAGTCTACCAGAGGGGCCGATAGTTTTAGAGGGATTTTGTTGGGACCTTCTTAAATATGAACCATGGTCAATCTATGATAGTAAGGTAGGATCAGAATAACCAATAATCCTAAATAGAAAAGACAAAGACCAAAAAATGGTTAAAGCCAACAATCATCTATAGTAGATAACTCTAGCTTTCATAAAACCTATGAAAGAACTAAGTGCTCGATCTTTTGAGAAGCAATGAAAATAAACATCTAGGATTTTCTAGCAACCTATGACACTTGCCAAAGAAACAAGGGTGAGACAATGAAGATGTTGGGGGCATTGCAACCACTACAGATTCGAACACACATATAGACTGGCATCTCTATGGATCTAGGATTTTCTAGCAACCTATGATGCTTGCCAAAGAAACAAGAGTGAGACAATGAATATTTTGGGGGCATTGCAACCACTACCGATTAAAACACACACATATACTAACATCTCTATGGATTTTATAGTGGGACTCCATGTTGATGCTAAAACTATAAGGTTTAAATACCAACATCTCAACCTCATGTGAGGATAGGTGGGAAGAGGCGGGAATGTTACCCTAAGTTTAAAGCCCTAGAAAGAAAGCACATTAGATCCTAAAGCCTAAGAGTCTAAGCATGAATCTTTTAGGTTTGATTTTGCAAATATTTAGTTTTTATGTATTTTGCAATTTTACATTTTTTTTTTTATAATTTTGCCTTTGTGCATGAAATATTAATTAAAGCAAAAAAAAGTTTGAAATAGATAGTAGAAATGTTAAATAAAACAATTTAATGAAAAGTAAATAAACTAAAAGATTAATAATATTTACAAGAACAACCCTAAAATAACAAACATATTGAAAATGAATTCTTTTTTTATGTTTTATTTTCTAATATTGCAATTATTAAAACAAAACGTTAAACTAATAAGATAAATAAATAAAAGTTAAATATTTATAAGATCTAAAATTTGGAATAATGGTTAAGTATGGGAAATTGGGCGGAAGGGTAAGTGAAGGGAAAATTGTAGGTAGCATAAGTCAAGGTGGTAGTTTATAGGTTGCAGGGACGGGTTGGCGGGTTGGGGAGTGAGGTGAGTAAGGGAGTGAGGGATGATCGATGTCTGCGAACCCGATGAGGATTATGAGTAGGTCAGGGGAAAGGGGAGAAGTGTAGATGAAGGAAGTGAGGGAGGAGAAATATAGATAGCAAGAGTGGGGGTGAGGAAGTGTAAGGAGGTGAGGGGATGTATGAGTTTTCCAACCGGTGAATCCGAGAACACTAAAAACTGACTAAGTATGGAGAGAGAGATGTTGAGTGAAAATTCTAAGTATGGTAGCATTGTAATATAGGAGAGGATAGGTGAACATGATACTTAAAAAGATTTGTCAAAATCAGACCTCTGGACAAGATCTTGAGTAACTTAGGCATACAGAAACAAATTTCTGATCCGAAAAAGCGTGGCAAAGCTGAGACTGAGGGCTGCAGAGTGAATTTATAAAAGTTCAAAAATGTCTTCTTTTGATATCAAGGATTTTATGAATCCAAGAGCAGGAAAATAAAGATGACCAAATTTTGGTCAACAACTGGCTCCAACTGAAGGACAGTGACCCCCTGTGTGTTGCTGAGAACACCATAATCTCAAGACCAGTTACCTTCTCCGTTGGGCTACAGATTCATCTTCAAAATAAATTCTTGTAATTATTTTTCTTTCATAGAGTTATCTTCAAACTTCAATATAAAGACTACCTTATTATGAAAAACTGAAATGAAGAAACAAAGTATATACATCCATGATCTACCTACCCTAACTTACTTGAAAGAAAGGGGCACCTTAGGTGTAGGCAGATTTCCAATGGAGCCATTCAAGCATTGCTCTGATTTGTGGAATGAACTCCAAAATTCTGAGATAAGTTGGGACTTGTACCAATGAGTCAGGTGCACTCTCAATATGTACTGAAGAAAAATTATACCAAGTATGGTGAAGATTTGATTGCGTTGTTTGGACAACAATGCTCTAGAACCATAATTCAATAAAATCAATTCTTTGCTGAGAAGTTTTCGACATAAGAATGCATTCATCCTTTTCTTTATTTACAACCACTTCCATGGTTCTTGATTCATGAAAAATATCTTTAAAATATTCATCTTTCTTGTAAAGGTGATCTTGTTCATCATTTTTTTCAAGATTTGTTTCTTCCATCAATTCTTCTTGCTGCAAGTTTTCTTGTGATGTTTCATCATTTATCACAAGGCTGAAATCTTCTTGTGTATTTGGTGGAGGCTCCTCAATTTCATTCTCAAATTTGCTACTTGAAATATATTCATATGGAGTATACACGAGGCTGAAATTTTCTTCTTGTAATTTGGAATTTTCATCTTCATCTTCATCAACACGACTTGACTTAAAAATTTCATCCACTCTTTGATTAGATTCTTCTTCAAAATTGATTATTTCGTTATCTTGCTTCCACATGGGAGAGGATGGGTGGGAAACAACATTTAAAACATCAACAAAAACATATGAATGCAGTTTTGGGATGAACGTTTCTACAAATGAATCTTCTAACACATCCCAACTAGTAATAGAGTTAGGCATTAATGAACTATACCATTCAAGAGCATCCTTTCACAGAGTTTGTAGGAACAATCTACATGTAACATTGTCTTCAATGAGGTTGAAATCATCACATGTACCTTTAAAATTAATCAAGTGTTGCTCTGCATCTTTTGAAGCATCCCCAAAGAATGTAGAAAAAATTTCAATAGGAATATTGGGCATTTGAAAGTCTATTTCCGGTAGATTTAAAGGGGTATTATGAAACTGCCTCCTTCTTTGAGTATTTCTATCTTTTTCTAAGTCTTGCAAAGCCATTGATGGGATTGATGAAGAATATAAAGACACATTATGACCTGAATGAAACCCTTCATTTTGATTTTTTTCAATGGATTTTCCATGGAGTTCATTCTTCCGAATCTTTGGTGCTTCTTGTTTCTTTTTGAAATTACAAAACAAGTGAGCCATGCTTAAAATAAGAAGCCATTTTCTTGAATATTATATAAGTAGCATAAGTAGGTTACCAAGATGTCGGGGTATGATCATGAGATTATTTATAAGAAGGGTAAAGAAAATGTAGTGGTTGATGCCTTATCCAGGTAAATTGGAGAGGATGGATCCTTCTTTGCCTTATATTTACACATTCCATGTTGGCTCAAGGAAGCCCATCGAGAATGGTTGAAAAACACTTTCAATATCAAAACCCTCGTAAAGGTTATAAATGGTAGAGAGATACATTGAGGTATACAGGGCACATTGTCCTCAAAGCGTATTTATGGAGAGGCTTACGACTTCGTTATGGCTCACAAGGATTCTTTGTTTTTGGCATTGTCAAGATTGACGATACAAGATGATATGAGTGTCGAAGAGTTTAGCAGAACTGCTGAATTATGAAATGTTCAGACCATCCTAATTCAATCTTTTGCGGCTATTGTACTTCCACGATGAATGATTATCATGAGAAACTGAATTGCGCCAGTATCAATATTTTTGAGATGATAAGTTAGTCGTTCATGACTTGAGTGATATTGATACTCTAATTTTTTAAGATATCTACTTTTATGGTTTGGATGTCGATAAGGAGTTATTATAACATTATTTTCCCTTTTCATGCTTGTAGTGTTTGCTTGGTTTAATTTCGGTATACGATTTTCTTCACGCATTGATGTTGATTGGTTAATTGAAGAAATTCTATTAGTACATACACTTGGAGTTCCCATAATTTGTACTCCAACATGTGATGTTTTCTTTTTTCAGTGGACTTTGCAACTTCTTGAGTTCCAATGGGGATTGGATTTGTTCATATGAAAACTTCGATGCTTACTTCTGGTTTTGCTCTAACTTGTTTTCCAACAACCTCTAATCATTTTTAATCTTTTTGATTTGCATCAGTAGTTTCCTATTATGATTTTTTGGAGGTGAATTTTCTTTATTATTTGATTTGTCGATATCTCTATTGTCTATATTCTCAAGTTTCTCTTCCTTCAATGTTTTGATTTGTTCTAGTAACCCTTGAGTAAGGCTCTTCAAACGAGATTTTTCTTCAATTTTATTTATTTTTATTTTTTTTCTGATAAGCTCTTCTCGATATTTTCTTTTTCTTGTTCTAACTTTTGAATGCATTGTTTTGAATTCTTTGACTCCTTGATCTGATTAAGTAGCTTTTGATTGTGCTCGTTTAAATGAGAAATTACTTCGTTTTTTTATTGTTGATAACTTTGTCAAATTATTTTTGCATCCTTGATATTGACTTTTGGTTTTCTTGAAGGATCAACTTCGAGATATATTTAAAGTCTTGTGATGAAGGTATTATCGATTTTGACCTCATAGTAGTGTCTTGAAGTGTCATCATCTTCTTCTTATGGGGAAACGACACATACTTTTTCTCCATGTTTAAAATGAAGGTACCTATATTTTTAAACTAGTGTAACCCGATGACGATGTCAATTTCTTCTTTATACATAGTTGTAACATAGAATTAGGTGTTGGCAGGGCTTGCAGTTTGCACAATTTGCACAACAGGGCAGTTTGCACAGTTTGCAATGCAGGGCAGTTTGCACAGGACTTGGTTTTGTCATTAATATCAAACTTTAAATCTCTTTGGTACAAAGGGGGAGTTTGTTGGTCAGTTTGCACAGGCACCGTGGATCAGTTTGCACAGGCACTGTGGTTCCTAATTTGGAGATCATCATGCCTCTCGACATATCGAAACTCGAAACTGCGAAGAACCCAGGAGGTGAGCCTTTGGTTAAAGCTCGAGGTCACATGTGAAATGAACCTTGGAAGAGGAGTCAGCATCCTTAGCTTTAATTTAGGAGATCGGAGATTGACCAACACATGACACGTCATCCTAAGTAACTTCACTATGATACGTCACTTCGGGAATTTCTATTTCGGGATTTTTGCATGGTAAGCAAAAAACTCCAACATCACGAAGTCTCGAATGTTGAAATACCGAAAGGGACACACGTCACATGATCTACGGTTTTGAGAGTTTTTGAATTATTGGAGGTCATGAAGACCTGATGGCCAAAGTACTGAAAACCCGACAACCATCTATCTTGATGAATGATTAAGTCATGTCCATCGGGTTAAGCATTGGAGGGGTAATATAAGAGTCGTATATGACCGTTGATCTGTCCCCGAGAAGTTAACGAGAATTGTCTGATCTATGTCCACCAGATCAAATGTGAAGCCGTCATATGATTTCAGGGATTGTGACTTGGAGTGTCAAAACACTTCATCACAGAAACGTCGAAATGCCGAAATGCGAAAACACCAAAATGTCGAAATGCTAAAAGCCAAAATGCCGAAATGTGAAATGCCGAAACGTCGAAATGTGAAACGCTGAAATACCTTTTTGTATAGGTTGTAGTCACCGCCATTGGTCATGTGAGAAGGAGGAGCTAGCACCAAGTTAAAGCTCCTTTTCGGAGATCGCAACATGAAGAGACAAGATGTCTTCACCTCAGGATTGCCGATATGCGAATCACAAAAGCGCCTTTTGGTAAAGGCCCGTGGTCATAGCCAATGGGCATATGGAGTAAGCACGAGACCCATCTTCTACATCGAATGGTGCAGATTAAATACTTAAACTGATCGTGTGGTTGTTGTTTTTCTAGATGACTTGGCCAATAATAATCACTATAAGATAGTTATTCAGTTATTGTAACTGAATCTTCGAAGCCTGAGGGTTCGAGTGTACGCTCTGAATGTATAGGGTAGAAATAAGTGAAATTTGGTGAGATGAAGGTTGGTGCGTATGGAATTAATGGTACAGTCGTAGCTCTAAAGTAAAATTCATTTCTGTAAATGAAGATAAATCTGAAATAAAATTATATAGGGATAGTGAGGAGAAAAGATGGGGCGAGAGGATTATGGAAGAAAGATGGCTCTTTAAAATTTGAGGAGAAAATTTAATGCTTAATCTTTGACAGAGAAGATAAGAGTTGGTTTGCAGATTCTTAGTGACAGAGAAGGATTCCAGGGTGGTAGGGAGGAGCAAGGGGAGACTGTAAAAGTCTCTTGTACAAGTTGGTGCTTGTACATATGGGAGTTGCAGCTTCCATTCAGTAGGTGCTGAAGAAACAGAGGTAGCAGCCTCATCTGGGTTGTAGCTCAGATAAAATAAGAATGTAAAGAGGAGTTGGAGCTTGCCTTTCATTCATAAGAAGAAGAGGTTTTTTCCCTTTTGGGTTTCCTCATGAAAAATCACTGTGTTACTGTTTCATTTATGTGAATGTATATTTATTGGTTAAATGTATTACTACAAGTTAAATGTTAAAGGCATGATTTATTGATTAATAAGTAATCTTCTTATAAAATGAAAGAAATTTTATACAACTGATTCACCCCCCCCCTCTCAATTGACTTATCCTATTCAATAATTGGTACCAGAGCAGGTTACTTCAAGATATCAGTTTAACCACTGGAATTTTTTGATCATTCATAATGGATAAGAAGTCCGAATTTACAAAACATGGATTGCCTTTATTTGATGGTCATAATTATGCTTTTTGTAGTATCATGATGAAGTTGTTTTTACAAACTCAAGGAGTAGATATCTGACAGGCTGTACTAAATGAATATAAAGTCCCAACAACCATTCCAATAGATGCTACAGGTAAGAGACTCTATGAGAGTAATTCCAAAGCTATGATGTAATACTAAGAGGTCTAGCAGGGTCAGAATTTGTTAAAGTTATGCATTGTGCATCAACAAAAGACATATGGGATAAATTGAAAAATGTATTTGAAGGAGACACTAAGGTAAAGAGTGTTAAGCTACAATCATATAGAAGTCAATTTGAAAGCCTGAAAATGGAAGAATCTGAAGATATAACTACCTATTTTCTTCGTATTGATGAAGTTGTTAATACCATGAGAGGTCTAGGAGAAACAATTAATAATAATATTATTGTGCAAAAGGTACTTAGATCACTTCCTGCAAGATTTGATTAAAAAATATCTACATTAGAAGAAAGAACAAATCTTGATACTTTAGAAATGGATGAATTACATGGAATACTAACAACATATGAGATGAGAACCTCTGGTGAGAATT
>SNQJ01S0168840.1:0-20772 GCA_010110895.2 Picea sitchensis | reverse complement strand
CAGGATGTGAAAACTTAATTTTCCTCTAATTTCGACATGAAGGATCTTGGTGCTTCAAATTTAATTTTGGGCATGGAAATTAAAAGAGATTGAAAAAAGAGGAAACTCTGGTTAAATCAGAGAAAATATGTCAAGACAATATTGCACTGGTTTAATATGCAAGAATGTAAACCGGTCAAGGTTCCTATTCCTGTTGGTGTAAAGTTATCTATGGATCAGTGTCCCAAGACACATAAATAAGAGGAGGAAATGTCTCATGTTCCATATGCGAGTGAAGTTGGTAGTTTTATGTATGCAATGGTCTGTGCTAGACCGGACATTGCACATGCAGTGGGAGTTTTGAGCAGGTATATGTCAAAACCAGGGAAGGAGCATTGGACAGTAGTAAAAAGGGTTTTTAGGTATTTGCATGGCACTGCTATCTATGAATTGTGCTATGGAGGAATACTGGTATTGGACAGAGTGGTCAATATACATAGATTTGTGGTTGCAGACTGGGCTGGAGATTTGGATCATAGGAGATCTACAAGCGGGTATGTGTTTAACTTGTTTGGAGGAACAATAAGTTGGATGAGCAAAAGACATGTTGTAGTGGCACTTTCAACTATAGAATCTGAATACATGGCAGCCAATCATGCAAGTAAGGAATTAGTATGGTTACAAATATTGTGTTCAGGTATTGGGTTGGTACAACAAGCTGTAAGGATAGAGAGTGATAGTCAGAGTGCAATTTTTTTGGTGAATAACCCTGCTTATCATTCAAAGACAAAGCACATTGATGTTCAATATCACTTTGTGAGAGACGTGATTGAAGAAAAGAAAGTATCACTGATGAATGTGGACACTTTGAAGAATGTTGTAGACTCATTAACAAAATCTGTGAGCACTAAGAAGTTCTCTTGGTGTAGAGGATCCATCGACATTGTTGCCTTGGATTTTTGACTATGTAACCCTGTAACCCCCTGTATGCAAAGAAAACAAAAATCGGGAGAATGTTGGGTATGTGTTATATTATTTGCACGAGTAGTAGTGTCACCTACCTTGGGAAACATGACACCTACCTTAGGAAATGTGTCATGTATTTAGGTGGTTTTTTCAGCACATGGTTTTTGCCTATGGTTTTCTCTTTCTGGTTAAGGAATTAGGGTTTTGGACTAATCCAGGTCATTGGGTTAGGGTTTTTGATGCCGTTGGCTCCTATATATATATATTGTATTGTAAATAATGTAACACAATGAATGAATATAATATATGTTGGTTTTCTCGGTTTGGGTTTCTAGGGGAAAAATCTTTGTGTAATGCTTGTATTTTCCATTAAATCTTTTCTATTCTTTTCTGAATATATGTTTACAGTAGACATTGTACAAGGTTATAATTTACACCAGCGAGGTTCAAATCCTGTGAACCTACCTCCTACAAGGTTCCATTCTATGAAGTCTTCCATCTGATTTATAAAGCTTCTTGTATCTTTTCCAACTTAGCCTTCTTTTTATTGAGCTTCCTTTCCTTCTTCCCCATGATCCGAGTCTCTCTAATTGTTTATGAAATCCTCTTTCCATTTTTATCCCTATCTTCCCCTAGCGCAGTGGCTTCGCACTGTTGAGGTTCCCTCAAAGGGTTTGAAGTTAATATCCCTTTTCTTAACATTTCCTGGGTGGATGTACTTCTTTTTGGAATAGATAGGTCCTTCATGCCTTCTTTCATTCTTTCAACCTTGATAGACGATTCTCTTTCTTTCTATCCCTCCTCCATTGTTACTTTGTTTTGTTGCTTTGACTTATCCTCTCGTTCTTCTATTAGTCGGCCGATTTTCTTAGCTATGAAATCCCTTAGTTCTTTCTTTTTATTTTATGTAGCTCCTTCCTCTTATTTTCTTATGATATGATCCTTCTCAATCCAAGTCTTACCTAACAATAGTGGGAAAGGGGCGTTGTCCCCAACAAACTTAATGACTTCAAATTCCTCTTCAGTCGATGTTCCATGAACAATAATAGGTACATTAGTAAATCTTCCATATAGAGTTATCATCTTACCTTTAAAAAAGCCTATCCTTCCCAATGAAGGTACCACAGTAGGCTTTCCCAAAGTTCCCCAAGTTTCTTTTGTCATAATATTCACTTGTGTTTCTTCATCCAAGACACAATCTATGTCGAAGTCTTATATTATTGTACTTATGTGATGTTTTGGTTTCATGATCTATGGTAAACTAACATCTTTGTGAGAATCCATCGTTTCTTTCAACTGTAATAATGTAGTTAGAACTTCCTCTAACCCTTTCTCTTTATGACTCTCTAACATTCCCTTAGTGATGCATAACCCCCCTTCTCTCCTAAGGGTTGTGTGGCCTCCCGATCTAGCATCGATAAAGAAACCAATTATGATTGACTCTTTAGTTCCTCAAGGACCTTCAATCAACTGAATAGGCCCCCTTCTTCTTAAGACATAGGTTCAATGGAACCCGCAGGCTTCTCCTTAACGCTTTTAAAACTTCATCGTATTCAGGCACTAGCTCTCCTGGTAAATCCCCTCCCTCTACGTGACCAAGGCCATGACCAGTCGCCTAAATGAAAGGCACTTCATGATTTCAAGTTTCACGACTTCGTGTCTCACGGATTTCGCTTGCTCATCCTTTCGAACCTTGAACCTACAAATTTTGCTTGTCATATCAATGGTCCAAAATCCCTATGATACAACGATATAGATCTCCTTTTTGCGTATCGAGACTTTTCGTTTTGCGAAGTTGGAAGGTTGATCACTTCTCTCCTTCAATCCCTAATATACCAAAATTCATGTGCGCCATATCAATGACACACAATCCCCCCCGTGATTTGATGCCTCAGATCAACTCTTCGCAAGTTTGGACTTTGCATTTCACGAAGTTGGAAGATCGATCACCTCCCTTCTCCCGATATCCGAACTCCCGATATCTGAACTCCCAATATCTCCTTTTATTTGAAAGGATTCAACAGTCCAGATCCTTCCTCTATCCTACATCTCAGATTGAATCATGATTTCAGAGTTCATGAATTCCCAGAACTCTTACCTCTAAATTCCTGAGTCATGAACTCCCAACAAGACCAGATCTACGGTTTAGCTCCCTCCTTCGATCAACGACTGTGATCAAATCACAATTTCATTATTCATGAGTTCTTGTAACTCTGCCTTGGACTTCTTTGAGTCATGAGCTAGCGAAATACTGATCTCTCACCATGTGTCCTCCTTGACAACGGACTATCTCGATGATTTCGGAACGATCAATGACTGTGATCTTTTCACGAGTTCACACTTCGCGAATCCTCACAACTCTTCTCTTTGACCTTTCCACTCTGCAAATCAGAAAAATGTTGATCTCCTACCACGTGTCCTATCTTGATGGATGGTTCCGATGATTTCATAATTTCGTGACCATGTTCCCCCTGTTGTATGTTCAAATCTTTAATGTTAATGCACTTTACCTTGATCAGACGGCTACGATCTGTTTGTGCTCAGATTGAATGATTGAGAAATTTCCTCCTCTACACTTGCTCCTCATTGTCTGGACACTAATCGGATGGTCTAGATCTTCCCTCTGAGCTAAAGATTTCTTTATACTTAGGAGATTTTCGAAAGGATTTAAAAAATTCAACCTTTATCCTTCCTGCGAGTCCATTTATTAGATCTTGTTCACGCTTCTTGGAAAGTGCTACTCCTTCTAAGATTTATCTCTCCAAATATTTCAATCTCCCAAGCACTTATTGCTTTTCTAGGAAATTCATCAAACTCAAATCCAAATATTATTGAAAAGAATCCTTTCTTGCCTTCCTCGCGTTCTTCCACTCTCGTCCTTCAAATTCTTTACGGAGTCCCTTCAACACTGAGTCTAATTCTGAATATGTACAGTCCTTGCAGCAAATGCTTACGCAAGATCTATATTCTTGCGAACGAGTGTCCACTCCTTGTATCAGTCACTTTTCTCTACCTGTAAATGAAATCTTACGCTATTTCTTCTGAGATTTATGAGTCAAAAAATACCCTATAGATGCACTCCTTGCGGACAACGTGCACACCTTGCATTGGCTCACGAATAAAAGTGATTTTAAATTCTTATGCAAGCATTTCTAAGCTACATACACTCGTAACAAGATTCATTCATTATTTAAAATATTAATACAACAACAATGAAACTGCAAACGCTATGCACACCATACATTGGATCAATTTTCCTTTGTTATCTTCATTCAAAATCAAGAAAATGGTTATAGCTAAAATCAAAGAAACAACTACTATTCACAAACTCCTACTTGCTCATAATTCTCATAACCCCTCTTTCGGGTGTACAAAATATCTCTTTATACAAAAGAAACAAACTAAATTCTATCTAATTTTGGCTACATTGAGACTAGGGTTAAGCTCCCAAGTCACGCATGCTCATTTTGTCTCCACACGTGTGATATTTCCTATTTTGGTTTCTATCACTTCAAAATATTTGCAGTACTAGCTAGCGTTCATGACTTTGGATTGGCTCTCAGGCGTCGAGTTGTCCTTCCATGTGTACTTGCTGACGATGCTCCTGCATCATACTCACCCTGGAAAAAAAATTCATGGACTCATATCCATGAGTTCCTGTACTGACTTTCCATTCTTTTGGATATCATCTTCACTTTCCCAACTGGCATCTTCTATTGTGTGTCCCTTCCACTTGACCAAATATTCAAAATAGGTCTTCCTCTTGGTCTTCTTACCAATCCTCTGATCAATGATATTTTCCATCTGTGGTTTTTCTGCTATAGGAATTTGTTTCTCCCACTGAATCTTCCCTTGATCTATTGATCCCTCTGTTTCATCCTTCTTATAAGGATACAGTTCTAAGACGTTGAATATGGGTGATATGCCCACATCATTTGGCATCTCAATCTCATAGGCGTTTGCATCAAACTTCTTGAAGATCTTACATTGTCCTATCTTCTTCATCTTTAGCTTGTTATATGTCCCCCTAGGGAACCTTTCCTTCCTGTTATGTGCTAGAATCTGATTCCCTATTTCAAATTGGAGTTCTCTGCGATGTTGATTAGCTCTGCGTTTGTACTCTTGGCTAGAATTCTGCAACTGCCCTCTAATCCGGCTATGGAGCTTCTACATTTCTGTAATAAAATATTATGCTCCTGATCTCACTCTCTTCCAAGTCTCTCAACTCATATACTCCCCTAGAATGCATTCCATACAACATTTGGAACGGTCTCTTTCCAGTGCTTGTGTTTGGTGAGTCATTGTATGCAAACTCTACTTGTGGCAGAATCTAATCCCACTGATTATGGTGCTTAGTGACCAGACTCCTCAATAAATTTACCAAACTTTTGTTTACCACCTCATTTTGTCCATCTATATGAGGGTGATAAGCTGAGATGAAGGAAAAATATGTCCCTAAATTCTTCCACAGTGTTCTCCAAAAATGACCAACAAATTTTGTGTCTCTGTCCAAGACAATGCTTCTGGGTAGGTCGTGAAGTCTTACAACTTCCTTAAAGAACAGATTCACAACATGTGTTACATCATTGGTCTTCTGGCATGGGATAAAGTGTTGCCATATTTGAAAATATATCCACCACCACAAATATGGAATCACATCCTCTTTGCCTTCTTGGAAGTCCCAACACAAAATCCATTCTTATTGCATCCCAAGGTCTCTCTGGTATGGGTAAGGGTTGATACAATCCAATGTTTTATCTTTTACCTTTTGCATGTTGGAAAATTCTGCATCTATTCACAAATGCTATTACATTTGTTCTCATATCTGGCCAATATTACGAACTTCTCAACTGTGCAAATGTCTTATCATTGCCAAAATGTCCAGCCAATCCTCCACTATGTTTATCCTTCAAAAGGTTATCCCTCATTGACCATTTTGGTATGCACAATTGGTTTCCCTTGAAAAAAAATCCCTCTTGAATCATATACTCTGTCCATTGGCTTCTATCTCTCAGCATAGGATTCACACATGCTTCATATGCCTCCTTGAAATCTAGATCATCATTGTACATTCTTAAAGGTGTTTGAAGCCTAAGGTCTTTACCTAAAATTCCTATAGAATCAAACATCTCCTGCTCAATGCATCAAAAACTTTGTTAGCATTCCCAACAATAAGTTTTATGACAAAAGTAAAATTTTGCATAAACTCAATCCACTTTGCATGCCTCTGATTCAATTTTTCCTGTTTGGTTATGAATTGTAAATCTTGGTTATCGCTATACAAGACAAATTCTTGTGGGACAAGGTAATGTCTCCATTTCTTCAGGGCTAGGATTATGGCATAAAACCCCTTTTCATAGGTGGAGTATTTTCTCTTAGTCTCATTCATCTTCTCAATGAAATAAGAAATAGGTCTATTGTCCTAGCTCAAAACTCCTCCAATCGCAATGCCACTTGCATCACACCTTACCTAAAATTTCTTCTCAAAATTTGGCAAGACCATAATTGGTCGCTTTGTTATTTTCTCCTTCAATGTATTGAAGATCTTCTCAGCCTCCTCTATCCATTTAAAAGACTTGTGCCTTTTCTTCACTGCATCAATCATTGGTGCACAAATTACACTGAAGTATCTGATGAAATTCCTATAGAAACTCGCTAATCCATGGAAGCTTCTTACCTCAAACATGCTCCTGGGTGATGGCCATTCTTTGATTGCTTTCACCTTCTCTGGATTCATCTTCATTTCATTTGAAGCGATCGCAAAACCCAAGTAGATGAGTTATGTCTTCATAAAAGAGGATTTCTTCAGATTTATCAACAACTTCTCATGTTGTAGTCTTCTCATCAATAATGTCAGGTGTCTCAAATGCTCCTCCTTAGTCTTGCTAAATATCAATATACCATCTAGATACACAACCACAAACTTTCCAATGAAACCTTTTAGTATTTCATTCATCAACCTCATAAAAGTACTCGAGGCATTGGTTAAGCCAAATGGCATAACAAGCCACTCATACAAACCTTAATTTGTCTTAGAGGTTGTCTTCCACTCATCACCTTCTCTCATTCTAATATGGTGATATCCACTTTTCAAATCTATCTTAGAAAATAAATTTTCTCCACTTAAATAGTCCATCAAATAATTTATTCTTGGCAAAGAGAATCTATACCTGATAGTGATATTATTGATGGCTCTCGAGTCTGTACACATTCTCCATCCTCCATATTTCTTTGGACTCAACATTGTTGGTACTGTGCATGGACTCAATATCTCTTTGACCAAACCCTTGTTTAACAATTCCTGTACTTGCTTCTTTACCTCCTCATTCTCTTGAGGTGTCAGTCTGTAAGATAATTTGTTTGACAAACTTGCTCCTGGTATCAAATTGATATGATGACTAATACTTTTGATGGGTGGAAATGAGTTAGGCAACTCATTCACCACTATGTCAACAAAATTATCTAACAATTCCTGAACTTCTTCAGGAAAATAATCCATTGAATTACTTGTAAGGATAACTCTGGGTTTCCTCATCACAACAAATTACATCTCCTGTTCTTTTTTGACCTCTTTCAGGAGTTCCTTCCCACTCATGAGAAGTATGCTTGTGTTGGCTTCCTCTTTCAATTTCTTCTCCTCTATTGGAAACAACATGTGTGTTCTACCATTCATCTCCAAGACATATGTATTCGTCCTCGCATCATGAATGAAATTCTTGCCAAACTGCCATAGTCTTCCCAAAAAAATATGGCATACATCCATGGGAATTACATCACACATAATTCCATATCTATATCCTCCTATATTAAATTCAACCAAGCATTTTTTAGTAACCATTACCTGGTGTCCTTTCTGCAACCATGAGACTTTATATGGCTTTGGGTGTGCAGTTGTCTCTAGCTCCAATTTCTCCACCATCTCCATGGATACTAAGTTATCAATGCTCCCACTATCAATTATCACCTTGCATACTTTGTCTTTAGTCTTGCAAGCTGTCTTGAATAGATTGTTCTTCTATACTGGCTTTTTAACTTTTGCCTATGGTTTTAAGAGAACCTTTCTCATCATCAGGGTTGTTCCATCCTCTGTTCCTTCTACTTCAACATTCCCTCGTGCTTCTAAAATGTGAGCTTATCCTCCTTCTTTATTTTTCTCGGGGCATTCCCAAGACATGTGCCCTGTCTTTCCACAGGCATGACACCTTATTCCTCCTTTGCTTCTTCCTCTAGAAGAGTTTCTTCCACCACTGTGTCTTCCTCGAGAACTTCCTCCTCTTTTTGAGTGACTGTGTGGAGTTTCAGCCTCGTCTTTGGAATTATGCACCTTTTCATGGGAAACTCCCTTGCCTTTGTTCGGGGATGAGATTTTACCTCTACCTCATTGGCTTTATTTTTTGGCCAAATTCTCTTCTGACTTCAGTGCAAATTGATAATCATCCTCCACTTTCCTTACCGACATCATGCTGAGCTCATCTTGGATTTCATACCTCAAGCCATTTATATACCTAGGAACTTTTTCTTCATCCCTCTCTCTTTGTCCAGCTCTGATGTTCATCTTGTAGAACTCCTCTATGTATTATTTGACTATCATATCCTTCTATCTCAGGTTCTGTAGCTTCTTGAATATATTGGTTTGATAATATTTAGGCATAAATTTATCCTTCAGCTTGGCTGCCATTTTGTCCCAATTATTTATCTTCTGTTTGCCTCTACTTCACCTCTCAGCCTGCAGTTCATCCCACCACAATGTTGTGTGTCCTTTAATTCTGGTAATAGCATGTCTCACCCTTTTCTCCCCATGGACATCTTCATAATTGAAATATTTGTCCATGGAACTTATCCAATCCAACAACTCTTCAGCATCCAAATTGCCTTCATACATTGGGACCTCTATCTTGGATCTAGCTCCCAATCTAACAACTTCTCTTAGCAAGCATTCTTCGACAATGTGTTCCCCTGTAGCTTCTTCGGCTTCTACATATTTGATCTCTGCATCGTTGACGTCTCCAACATCAGGCTCTCTTCTTTGCGCTACTTCCATCGCTTCCAACCTTGCACGAAGTTCTCGCATCTCTCTTTCTACAATGCGATTGGCTAAAGGTGGCTCCCCTCATCTCCTTGGTGGCATTGTGTTGACTGTCTCTTACACACAGAGTACAAATTCGAGTTCTATTTCTCCTTCACCTGAAATATACAAAGAAAAATCATCTCTGATACCACTTGATGCAGACCCCCCCTTCTCTCCTAAGGGCTACGTGACCTCCCAGTCTAGGATTGATCAAGAAACTGAGTTTGATTGGCTCTTCAGTCCCTCAAGGACCTTCAATCAACTGAATAGGAGCCCTTCTTCTTAAGACACAGGTTCTATGGAACCTGCGGGCTTCTCCTTAATGCTTTTAAAACTTCAGTGTATTCACGCACTAGCTCTTCTAGTAAAGCCCCTCCCTCTACGTGATCAAGGTTGTGACCAGTCGCCTAAACGAAAGGCGCTTCACAATTTCGCATTTTGTGACTTTGCGTCTCACGAAGTTTTCTTTATTGTCCTTTTGAGCCTCGAACTTACGAATTCATCTTGTTAGATCATCGATCCATAATCCCCACGATCCAATGGTCAAGATCTCCTTTTCGCGTATCGAAACTTCGCGTTTCGTGAAGTTGGAAGGCTGATCACTTCTCTCCTCCGATCCCCAATATCCAAAAATTCATGTGTGCCAAATCAATGACTCACAAGCCCCCCCGTGATCTAACGGATCAGATCAACTCTTCATGAGTCAAGACTTCACATTTTGGGAAGTTGGAAGACCGCTCACCTCCCTTCTCCCAATATCTGAACTCCCGATATCTCCTTTTCTTTGAAAGGATTCAACAGTCTAGATCCTTCCTCAATCCGACGGCTAAGATTGAATTGTGATTTCAAATTTCATGAATTCCCATAACTCTTACCTCTGAATTCCCAAGTCACGAACCCCCAACAAGACCAGATCTATGATTCATCTCCCTCCTTCTATCAATGACTGTGTTCAAATCGCAATTTCGTGATTCACGAGTTCTTGTAACTCTGCCTTGGACTTCTTTGAGTCACCAGTCAGTGAAATTTTGATCTCTTGCCATGTGTCCTCCTTGACAATGGACGGTATCGATGATTTTGGAACGATGAATAGCTATGATATTTTCACAAGTTCTCACTTCACGAATCCTCACAACTCTTCTCTTTGACCTTTCCACTCTACGAGTCAACAAAATGTTGATCTCCTGCCACGTGTCCTATCTTGATGGATGGTTCTAATGATTTTGGAATTTCGTGACCTTGTTCATCCTATTGTACGTTCAAATCTTTCATGTTAGTGCACTTTACCTTGATCAAATGGCTATGATCCGTTTGTGCTCAGATTGAAAGGTTGAGATCTTTCCTCTGCAATTTCTCCTCGTTGTTAGGACATTGATCGGATGGTCCAGATCTTCACTCTAAGCTAAATGTTTCTTCATACTTAGGATATTTTCAAAAGGATTTAAATATTTCAAACTTTATCCTTCCTATGAGTCCATTTCTTGGATCTCGTTCATGCTTCTTGGAAAGTGTTGCTTCTCCTGAGCTTGATCTCTCCAAAGAGTTTGATCTCCCAAGCACTTCTTGATTTTCTGGGAAATTCCTCAAACTTAGATCCAAATATTCTTGAAAAGAATCCTTTATCTCCTTCCTAACGTTCTTCCACTCTCATCCTTTGACTTCTTTATGGAGTCGCTTCGATACTGACTCAAATTCTGAATCTGTGTACTCCTTGCAGCATATTCTTATGCAAGATCTGGATTCTTGTTGATGACTGTGCACTCCTTGCAGCAGTCACTTTGAACTACCTGGAAAGGAAATCTTTCGTTATTTCTTCTAAGATTTATGAGAAGAAAAATACCCTGTTGATGCACTCCTTGTGGACTATGTGCACACCTTGCACCTGCTCATGAAGAAAAGCGATTTTAAATTCTTATGCAAGCATTTCAAAGATACATACAATCGTAGAAAGATTCATTCATTCTTGAAAATATCAAGACAACAACAGGGAAATTGCAAACACTATGCACACCATACATTGGATCAATTTTCCTCTATTATCTTCATTCAAAATCAATGAAATGGTTACAGCTAAAATCAAATCAATAACTACTATTCACAAATTCCTACTTGCTCATAATTATTGTAACCCCTCTTTTGGGCATACAAAATCTCTCTTTATACAAAAGAAACAAACTAAATACTATCTAATTGTGGTTACATTGAGAATAGGGTTAAGCTCCCAAGTCACGCGTGATCATTTTGTTTCCATGTGTGTGATATTTCCTCTTTTGGTTTCCATCGCTTCAAAATATTTTCAGTACTGGCTAGCATTCGAGACTCCATATTGACTCTCAGGCATTGAGTTGTCTTGCCATGTGTACTTGCTGACGATACTCCTGCATCAGTTAGTCTCTTGAATTCCTTCATAGTTTTCATTCCCTATGTTCATCCCTTCAACTTTAGCACTAATCGTTGGAAAATCCTCAACCTCATGACCAACAATCTTACAACAAAGAAAAATAGGGCCTACCTTAGGACATTCCTTAGCAAGATGTCCCGGTCTTCTGCAGTTATAAAACAAGGTCAATCCTCTTTTTCTCTTATATGTTCCCCAACCTTTTATGTACTGTGCATCTCCTCTAGGGTCATAGTGTTGGACCTGTAATCTGCAAAAATTCTTTCTAGGTTCTTGCATCCACTTATTAGTCCAAAAACTCTTTATATGCATAGGAATAACATATCTTTCTTCATTTCCATTAAATTTACTGAAATCAACTCTTTCTTTTAACTGCACCCTAGCCTTCAGATTAGGACATAACCTATTAAACATACTTAAGTTCATGCTTTCAAAACAAACAATTTCACTTATCTTTCTCTTTTCAAAGCACAAGGCTTTACCTCTTTTTGGATCTTACCTCTTTTCTTCAATTCAAAATTATTTCTTATCACAAAGCTTTGCAAGTCAAGTAGATTACTGCACACTTTAGCAACAAATCTAGGCACACAGATTCTCTTTTTCTTTACTTCAGTTCCCAACAATCACAGTTTCAAGTCCCGACAATGGAACAATTTTTTGGCATAGGGGAAGACCCAGCGTTCAACTCTTAACAACACACCAACAAAACCTTGACTACCGGCCCTTTTGGAAACACCTGCGAAGCAGGTGAAGTCTCACCCGAGGTAGAAGCAGGGTGGGTTACAGGACGCAGGTGTCTGTAATCAGGCTGGGACACAAATTTGTGATACAATCACTTCACAGAATAGTCTATTAACACTTAGAGTTAGTATGCAGTAGTTCATTAAACTTATTAACATCACATAACATAACCAAGGATAGATCTAGCGTAGTAGCAACAAATATTATGAACTTCAAACACTTAGCACTGTGAATCAGATCTAGAATTTTAACATAAGAAAAGCTTTTAAGCAAAACATACATATTCATTACACCTTCTAATCTAAGAACTAATCAAAACATAACAGAGATAACATTGCACAAAGCAAACCAGAGACACAAGATGTATGTGGTTCACACCAATGTGGGGCTACGTCCACCAAAAGACTACTTCTTGCACTTAGCTCCAAAAGACTACTTCTCCTACAATACATTCTTCTTTATTTATACTTTTACAAACCCTTACAATAGGGCCAAACATGGGAAAACCCATGGGACGACATCCCATAAACCCATTACAAAATCCCTAGAGAACCCTTAATGGGTCCACATAGACAACAAAAATGGGTGAGATCAGTGATCTCAACTCCACCTGGGTGCTCCATCTTTGACTAGCGTGTCAAATTCCAAAAGTGGGCCAAATTTGACTAAGGTTTCCTCAAAACTTGGTTGAGGGACAACATTCGTCCATACCTCAATGCCTAAACCGTAATGTATCTCTCCAAGATCCTTAATTTCAAATTACTGTGATAGTTGTCTTTTGATTTCATCAATCAAAATTGTATAACTTATTGTTATGATTAAATCATCAACACATAATGAAATCAAGGAAACATTCACATGCTCATCTTTATTTATGTAAATATTTGGATCACTCTTAACTTTTATGAATCCTTGTTGGAAGAATAAGCTATAATTTATATATATTATGATCTCATAAATGTTTTGGGACCGTGTAGTGCTTTGTTTAACCTACATACAAAATGTTATTGTCCCTTCTTTACAAAACCTTCAGGTTGAACAAGGTACACTTATTTTAATTCACAATTCAAAAATGTTGACTTGACATCCATCTATGTAGGTCCCAATTGTAATTAGTAGATAATACAATCATAACTCCAATGGTGTTAATTTGAGTTACAAATGCAAATGTGTCCTCATAATCTATTCCTTCCTTTTGTGAATATATTTTTGCAACCAATTTCGCTTTAAACTTGTCTATACTACCACCATAATTGAACTTAGATTTGTACATCCATTTTGAGCTTATAGGAACTTTACATTCAGGTAGTTTAGTTAGTTACTCAGTGTCGTTCTTCATAATGTAATTATATTTCTCTTTTATAACATTCATCCATTCTTTATGATCCTTTCCTTTTTTCAAAATTTAAAGTTTCTTCACCACTCATGATTTGCGACATCAAAGCATAATATTTATACATAGTTAGTGTCTTGATTTTCATTTTTTATCTTCGTAGTTCCTCAGTGTTGGGTGGAGTATCTCCACTCTTTCTTGGTGTACTCTTGTTTCTTGTAGCTTCAATGCCACTTTGAGATTCAACATCATCTTGTTCTTTTTCATCGTCTTCTACTTTTTCACTTTCAATTCCTTCTTTATGAAGTTTTGATACATCTTGAATATCATCATCTGCATACTTAGGAAATATAACATCCCTACTTGCCAATAATCTATGAGTAACAAGATCATACATTTTGTAAGTTTTATGTTTCATCACAATAACCAATCAAAATACATTTGATTGACTTTGAATTAAGTTTCCTTCTATCTTCCTTTGGGATGTGAGAAATGCTTTACTCCCAAAAAATATCAAATGATTAAAAAATGTTGTACATCCTTTAATGCCTCATAAGGATTTTAATGCTCTAAAAACACATTTGGACTTCTACTTTGTAAATACACAATTGTACTTACAACTTCATCCCATGAACTATTCAAAAGATTCTTACCTTTGAGCATGCTTCTAGCACACTTTACTACGGTTATGTTCTTCCTCTCAACCAAACCATTTTGATGAGGGGCATGTGGAACCATGCACTTTTTCTAAATTCCATTGTCTTTGTAGTACTTTAATAATTATCTTGAAGTCTATTCTCCACCTTGATATGGTCTAAGGATTTTGATTTGTTTACCTATCTTCTTTTCAACCAAATTTCTAAACTCTTTGACGTATTAAAAAACATCACTTTTTTTTTCCTGAGTGATGGAAATATATGTTAGAATAATAGGCTTTCTCATTTCACCGTAGGAAATATAGAAATATTTTCACCCAACCATAGGCAAAAAGGCCATCCCCGAGCACTTTAACCCTGACGGATAGAATAATTTTGGAAGAAAACCCTAGAACCAATAGCCAACCAAGGTAGTGTACCTCTTTTCAAAGCTAGCATACCAAGAAGAAAGTGTAAACCATAACCAAAAAGAAAGTATAACCATAATCAAAGACCAATTCACCAATGTAGTCATTGCATCTCTCCCCTAGTCATGCACACCACTTTTCCTTATGCACTTGTAAGAGTGAGTGTAACAAATGAGATCTAGCGCCCTATTATTTATAGTCCTCCAAGTGGCCTAATGGGGCCAACATCTACTTATGAAGGATAATAATTTAATACAAATTATTATCTTTTTTTTTGTACAAGGGGAATCGGAAATTCGTGGTTCTCGTACTTGCATGACACGGGGTCGATACCCGTTCGCTACCACTATACCCCCAGGTGCTTCCACGTAGCCCACAAGAATGGAGAACAAGTAAATCGGGGTGAGAATCGACCTTGAGACCTCTTTTTGCATATTTCCTTCCATTTACACGGCACTTGCCAATTGGTCTACACCCCTGTGGGCATAAATTATATAAATTAAATATAAATTATTATCTTGAGCCAACTTGTCTTCTAAGGTTATTTCCTAACATTATAGGGTTTCTCTTGCTTCCCTAAATATTCTAGACTCGTCAAAGGTTAAATGTAGAGGTTAATACCTCTGGAAACTACCATAATATCAACACTCCCTCCTATCTAGGGAGGTATTAAAGACAATGGCATTGAGAACAAACATATCATTCAATCGGTAGCATCATCATAGCCACAAAAGATATCTCATGATTAAATCATGAGCACCATCATCACTATCCAACTAGATAGTCTCCATGGAAATCATAATAATTCCATCCAATAGAACAAAACTATGTTTTATTCATAGTAGTATACAACTATTATCCAATGGTACACAAGCACTCCTAGTATCACACTGCTACTAACCAATGACACACAATCACTACCAATGGATCACATCTGCCACAATAGCATACAACTACTGTCCAGTGACATACAATCTCCACAACAATCATATCATCTGATATCAACCTGCATCAACAATTTCATGATACAAACTGAGTCATATGGGCCATTCTTCCACTCACATCTATGAGATCTGGAAGAGCATCTATGCTCAAAAGGTTAAACATCAATTATGGGCTATCTAGAATATTCTTCCCAAGCATAGAAGAATAAATTTCCCTGATTTCTGAACCTGGACCATTCAACCTAACTGGGCCATTCTTCTGGCACTAATCACAGTGCAACATAGAGAGAATGAATCTGCCCTAGGGAATGATTGTCCCTGATTGTTGAACTTGGACCATTCAACCTAATTGGTCCATTCTTCCTCCGCTAATCACACTAAAACCTAGAGAGAATGATTCTACCCTAGGGAATGACTGTCTAGACCATTTCCTATGGAAGTGACTGTCCTGCACCAACCTCCTATATCAGACCATTCTTTGAAAATTCTCATAACTGTGAACTTCGAAAGAATGACTGCCTGAAGAGGAAGACCATTATTCTTGAGCACTTCTCAGAATGACTACCAAAGAGAATGATTAACTTAGACCATTCCCCCACACTGACCACAAGGGAAATAGTTGTCTATGGCACATCAACAATCTATCAGACCATTTTTGTTACGAAAATGATTGTCCGTTCTAGATCATTTTCCGAACTAGAAAATGATTGTGCATAGAAATCTTGGACCACTTTCTAGATTGGAAAGTGACTGCCCAACTTGGACCATTTTCCAAACTAGAAAATGACTATCCATATATCAATAACATATCAATGCTCCCTCCCTACCTAGGAGTAATCACTTCCTTTTTCAATAAGGAAGTACGCAAAGTTTTCATCTTGGACAAAGGATTTACCAAAATATATGTTATCTACTCACCTTTGGAAATATACTAGAGAACCGCTTCTCCCTTCTGGACTATATCACGGAGAAAATAATACTTTATCTCAATGTCCTTCAACCTATCATGGAACACCGAGTTCTCTGAACTCTTCACATAGCTCTGATTATCAAAATGTATCATGGTCAAATCCAACACCTGGTCAAACAGTACATAAAATATCTTATGGAGCCACGCTGCTTCCGTACAAGTATCACAAGTTGCAATATATTTTGTTTCTACAGTGTTGAGTGTAACAAACTTTTGTTTTCTACTAGCCCATGATATCATGGAAAAGCTCAAACTAAAACATATAAAAGAATCACTTCTTCTATTATCTACACTCCCTGCCCAATATGAATTGATAAATCCATGTAGTTGTATATCATAACTCAAACTTCCCACGAAGACATTTCAAGGCATGCTTTGCAATTATTCAATTCTCACTACTAGGTTCCACCTGGAACTATTTTCACAGTAAAGAAAATATTCGACTGAGTATTCTCCATATACATCAATGGGCCATTTAATTTTTGATACAGGGACGGGTCTCCTTGATCAGAGTCTCTCAACTTAATCAAATCCGGCATCATGGGAGTTTCCCATGGATTTTTAAGCCATTATCTCGAACTTTTGAAGAACCATTTCGATACACTTCCTCTGTCATAGGAAGTTTTCACCACACTTCTAATGTACATGAGAGGCTTTGCACCAAGTTTCTTGAATCCATACAAGGTATTCTTCCATTTTCATACAAAGGTCTCTTTATGGTATACCTCAAAACCTTGGGGTTGCTCTACATACGCTTATTCCTCAATTTCTCTATGGGAAGACTAGTATTTTACATCTAACTGATGTAAACTCCAATCCATGGATACTGCAAGAGATATAATGGATCATATAGAGGTATATGTAGTTTACTGGAACAAGATGCCATCATAGTTTCTTGCCTCTTTATGGGAGAACCCTCTAGTTCTAAATCTATCCTTGTATCTATTGATACTTCCATTCATAAATATTTTTCACAATTTCTCACATACATTGTTCTTCATCACAACTTCCTTCCATTCCTTCTGCTTGACTGCTTCTAGTGGGTTCAAACCATGCTGGTAGTCTTATGATTCTTGGTATAATAACTGGTTCAATTGGTTGTTCTGGATTCTCTTTATATCTTGGAATATTCATGTTCTTCAACTTTGGATTCCAAAGACTCTTCTATAGATTCCATGCCCTTCCTTCCTGAAGATTCCAACTTCTTCCTTTCGTCATAGGAATGTAGATGGACAACCAAGGATACTCAAAGCCTCTTTTCGAATGGATGTTACTTCCAATGAAGAACATAGATAGATACTTCATAGTCTTCAAGGATTTTTCTTCAATGGATCATATAATTGGGGATTAGCTCCTTTATAATACCAAATTCATGCCTAAATGAGAAATATGCATGCTCTTCTTTTGGACCTTTTCAATCAACTCCCTCCATATTAGAGATTCCATGCTTCCATTTTCATCCTTATTTCTTTTTGTAAAGTGTCACAGGTCTATTCTAGTTTCCTCTTGATTACTAACTTCTTTCTAGTTTGAATCCTTTCGGGTTTCTTCAAGTTATATTCTGATTGCGGTCCATCTAGCAGTTGTTACTTACATGAATTGTCACCAAATTTTGTCAATGTACTTCATCCTTTTCAGATACATTGTTTGAATAATAGTCATTGTAATGGCAATCCTTATCTTGTTAGTCTTCCATAGGTGTTGTTTCATTGACACTGACCATATTATATTCCAAGAAATAGATACACATGATATGTACATGAACTATGTAAACATGGTATGTACAAGGACTAGGTTACAAAAGAATATTGTTTACCTTGACTAGAAGAAAAAGTTTTCTTCATCCTGCTTGACTTTCTTTGAGGGTTCCTTTTCTTTGGAAACTTTTGATTCATGTGTTTCCTTCCTTTTCTTTAACTCGGGACACTAGTTCTTGTAGTGACCATAGTTTTGATAGTTGAAGCTGTTACATGTCAAAATTACTCACTTTGATAAGGTTGCAAGTGTCGTCATTACAAAGGCCACAAGTGTCGCATTTTTCTCACAAGGTCACAAGTGTCACATTTTTCTCACAAGGTTGCAAGTGTCGCATGTTGCTCACAAGTGTTGCAAGTGTCATGCTACCATGATGCCTATGTCATGCATATAATGACATGAGAAGGACACTTTAAACACCTCAAACATCTGATTTGGAAGAGGAGAAATGAGTCAGTAGGCTTGCAAACCTTTTGCCATCTAAAAGCACCTCAAAAACTGAGTTTTTGGAGGGGGGCACTCCCCCTTACACTATCTCGGAGCACCAGCGCTCCCCCTTACACTATCAGGGAGCGTTATAAAGCTCCCCTGTCCCTTTTAAGGGAGCGCTATAGATTTTGAGAGCGCTGGAACCCCCCTAAAGCCTACTAGGGAGCACTACAACGCTCTGATGGCCCTTTTGAGGGAGCACTACCTATTATGAGTAGTAGTTAAGTTGTTGAGATGAATGGGGGAAGCATCTTTTCATTCTTGGAAGGCAGTTGGATTTGAATCCCTAGTCCAGCCATGATCTTAGGGCAGATCCTCAACTGAAGGAGGCAAATCCTCAACTTCCCCAAGGATATCTCAAGTGGTTAAAGCCTCTCAAAGGCTATATAAGCAAGCTCTCTAATGGTGAAAGAGACTGCAAAAATGGAGAATGACACCACACTTATGATCTCATAAGTGAGAATGGAAAAAAGAGAATTACACCAAACTTATGATCTCATAAGTGGTGCTGGAACAGAGCTGGGAGGAAGAATTATTGCATGAAAACTATGATCTCATAGGAAACACACAGTCAGCCAAAGGAGAGTAATCAGTGAAGCTGTTGTTACCCAGGTTGTGGATATTTCGAGCAAGGGTTAGACGAAGAGGACTCGACAAAGCTATCGCATTCGCATCTACGATTGTAAGTACTGTTGTCGTTATTCTCATTAATATGACGCGCTTGGCCTGTTTCTTTCTAGTTTGTGTCTAATGTTACATAAACTTATCATTGATAGATAGATCTATTTTCAAGCTAACATCAATAGAGTAGGAAGTGGTTGTATCTTGTTTTTCCATAGAACTCAGCGAGGATCAAAGGATCGGAGCGCAGCTCGGAGCGTGCAGGGAAAAACGTTGATAAAGAGGTAGATAGCCTCAAATCAAAATTTCTTGTTTTGATTGCTCCTCATTGACCTTGTTATGCCCCTTGATTGTTTCAGACCTGGTTCACTCCTCTTTTGATTGGTTTCATGAGCTGATTGGCTCCTTACCCCATCATACTCAACATAGTTGTCGAGTTTGAATTGCAATTTTTGGAATTTTTTGACATTTTTGGGAATTTTTGAACCTGGCGCCCCTGTCCTTGTGTTAACAGAGTGCCAATGCTCCCCCATAGCCTTACAAAGAGTGCTATAATGCTCCTTTCCTTTGGCAACAGAGCGACAACCCTATTTTGGCCAAAAAACCTTCCAGAATTGCCTTTTTCAGGGTTTTTCCCTGTGCCTCTCTTGTTGGGTCACCTAGTGAGCCAATCCTTCTTCTTTCCAGCTTGGATATTTGTCTTTTGCTTGAAGAACAAACATCTTACTATTTGGATTTTGTAACCTTCTTCACTATTGTTGCTGAGTTTTTTTGTTATTTGGAATTTGAAACCCATGCATTGTCTTTCTCTCCTCATCAACTGAATGAAAAACTCTGGTGAAGGACATCAAAGGCCTACAGATCCTTTCATTTTTATTTTGGTTAAATATCATTGTTCTTCGACTTTTTATTTTGGGTGTAAAGTTTGATTTCTCTTTGATTGCTTCTTTTCTTTCGCTTTTTTGTTTTGATTACGACAAGGGGGTGTATTGTTTGTATAATTCTTGCTTGTATTGGTCTGATTTTCATTTGTCTAAGAAAGATAATTAGCAAGACAAGCCTTGTTTTGAATTAATCATCATTCATATGCAAACAATAAAAAAACATCTTCATGATTGATTGTGCATGTTAGAAGGCATCTAAAAAGTTTTAGCATCACATCAGGATTTGATTGAGAAGTTGTTTGAGGACATTCCTTATTAGTGCTTGTTAGTGAAAAGAACTCTCTCTCTCCCTTAGATAGATGTTCATCAAAAATAAATGAATGCTTATCATCTCTGATGCATTTTTGGGACTGAGTCATAATTCCATTCCTTTCACTTCCATGCACCCCTTTTGAGTAAAGAACAGCGCTAAAATGAATGCTAATTAAAAGTTATCTAGAACTTTTTCTTTTCTAGGATCCTCCACCAACAGTAGAATAGGCTTAGTACTTTGGATTAGGC